>WHYT01017906.1:493918-507074 GCA_009806455.1 Tetrax tetrax | reverse complement strand
CAGCCCCGCCGGTTCTCCCGGCCGCCACCCTCCGCCGGACCTGGCCTCCGAGGAGGAGGAGGAGGAGGAGCAGGTGCCTTACCCGGCGCTGGCACCCACCGCCTTCTTCTGCCTCAAGCAAACCACCCGCCCGCGCAGCTGGTGCCTCAGGCTGGTCTGTAACCCATATCCTTTCCCCGAGGGACCCCGCACCCGCCGGGCCCTTGGGACACCCCCCGGACCACCCCCCGTCCGTCGGGGCTCAGCAACCCGGGGGCTGAGGGCTCCCTCCAGCGCACAAAGCCTCTGGGGTCCCCAGAGCCCTGTCCCCTCGCACCCCTTTGTGCCGCTCCGACCCCCAGCTTTGAGGAGGGGGATATGGGGCTTTGCAGGAGGGGGGCAGGTGGGGAGCGCGTCCCCCTTGTCCTCGTCCCACTGGTGTCAGTTTGAGGGGACACACACACACGCCCCCCAAGGTCCCCTCGGCTCCACCAGCATCATGCGACCGGACCTTCTGGTGTGGGAGCGCGAAGGGGGCGAGAGGGCGCCCAGCATCGAGGGGCGGTGGGGGATGCTGAGCCGCAGCCCCCCAAGATCCCCAGATGGGAGAAACCCCCTCCGCTTTGCTTCTCTCTCTTGGTGGAGCAAAGTTTAAAGATGCCCCTCAGTATTTATTTGAGGTGCAGGGGGGAATTTCAGACGGGTGCTTGACCCGCTTGCTGTTTATATAAGAGAGCTCGCAGCGCACGGGCGTTTTCTGGTCGCGGAAAGAAATTAAGAAAAAAAAATAAATGGAGCGGGTTGGAGTTGGTTTGGGAAAGGCACGCGTCTCGCTTGCTTCGGCTCCCGAAAACTCCCCGTTTGCAACTTGCAGTTATGGAAGGAAGAGACCAGTTAAGCCTCCAGATCTCCCCCGCTGTCCTCTGTCCTTTCCCCGGTTTATGAATGTTAGATGGAAAAGAGCAGTGTGTTCCTCTCGGTTGTGACACTCAGAAAATTGGTTTTTACCCGAAATGCTTGTGTGCCAGCAGAGAGTTGTTGGTCTGTCTCAGTAATCTTCAGAAAGTGAGCTTTTAGCTTTGCTCGGCATGTCGGCTCGGCAGCGTTGACACTGTGCAGATAATTAATGCTTTTACCCATTCCTGATACCTGCCTGCAGTTTGCTGCCTGTATCCTGCCGCGGCTATTAAAAGCATTATTTATTAATAGGGTTCTTATTGATCTCGCTTCAGTTAACCAAAGAAACCTGTGCACCTCTGAGATCACTCTTTTCCTCAGCAACCCCACCGAGTGTTGTCATTGGGAGGAACTGCATAACCCTCCCCGGAATGCTGCCCTGGGCTGGTAGTGGCAGAAACACTTGGAGGGGAAAACCTCCAATTTCTGTGGCCTGGGGTCTGCTCTTGGTTAAATCAAGTTTACACAAAGTGTCGACTTTTGCCGAGGTATTTCTGCTTTACGCTGCTGTGAGGAGGGAACCAGGCTCCGGGATGCGTGTGGATGGGAGGGAGAAGTAAACCAGTAGTTGCTCTCCGCCGTGATACTTTAGCTGTGTAAATATTACTTGTAAATGACAACAAAAAAAAAGTGATGTACCTGGTTCTGCAGGGGCTTGGGGAAGCACTGCCTTCCCCTGAGAGCGCGTTGGAGCAGATCTCATCATAGCAGGTTATGGGATTTCAAAACTTTGGGGGCAGGTGGGAGGGTGCAGCCTCCTCCCACGGCTTTGGCGGGGTCCCGCTCTCCCACACGGTGCTCCGGGTTTGGCGTTCCCGAGGCTGGTACCGCTGACGAGCTAACGGGTGGCCAGAGGCGAACGGAGCGGCGTTGGCACTGAGAAAGGCAGGTTTGTGTGGAAGAGGGTTCTTTTATTTCGCCTTTCAGCATCTCTCCTAAGAATTCGCAGGAGAGCAAGCTTCTTTGCAAAACTTACCCATCCGACATAACATGAGGTGGAAATGCTGGCAGTTGGTTGCTGGTGAAGCAGAAATTTAATAAAACTACATCAGCCCTGCCTTGTAGCATTGTTTCTGTCAGAGCCGGTGTGTTTTGGTTGTAGCAGAACAAAGCTCACGACGTATCGCAGCAGTAGGGATGAGCTCCTTGCTAGGATTTATTTTTTTTTTTTCCCCTTCTCCAGTCGCCAGCAGTCCCACGCGTCGCAGTGACAATAATCCTTCGCTGTCGGCTCTTTAAGTTTCTTGGCCAGAGCACTGGCGTTGCTGGTGGCTGTGGTTTGTGAAGCTGCGTAAGGAAGCTGGAAGTGAGGGGATGTGCGTCTTGCTCCGGTGCCGTGCTGGGACGGCGCTGGGTGCACGGGCAGCGTGGGGGTGAATGCTGCCGCCGTGGGGCTGGGATGCTTGGAAAGCGGCTCGATGGGGAGATCGCTTGAGGAGGAGCGTGGGTGGATCGGGACTGAGATTCCCCGAGTGCCTGTCCCGGGGGAAGAGTAACTTGAAAGAGAAGATGGCAACACAAATGCGGTTTGTGGCTGGTTGTGCTGTTTTGGTGACTCTCCCTGCCCACCCAGAAGCCCAGATCCGTAAACCACGATGATGAGCTTTACGTTTGGGTTAAAATCTCCCTCTGTTACAGAAGGAAGGGACGTGGCTGTGAAGTCTCCTAAAATTGGAGCCTGAAGAGCCTGACTAAGGTGCTGGCTCCCCTGGGAAGCACTGACCCCTTCTGAAATGCAGCTTCTCTCCCTCAGTGGTGTTTTTTCCTGATGGAGAAGTTGTCCTTTGCTCTCTCTGGGGTTTATTTTGGGGGAGTGAGGAGGAAGAGGTTGTGTCTCTCCTCTTCCCGTGCTGCCTGAGCGTTTCCCAGTGCCGGAGTGCATCTCTGCGCGTCTTGTGTTTCAGCTCCAAAATTTGTGCAGGCTTCCCTCTGCCTCCAAGCAGAAAGACTTCCCCCCCTGTGCCCCATCCTGCGTGTTCGGGATGCAGGTCGGTCCCGTGGGATGCTCCGGGCAGAGACTCAGAGCTGCGTCTCGCCACACCGCGGGTTTGAGCCACGGACCAAAGCATCCAAAAAAAACCCCAAGTGCCACCGCGGTTCAGTGAGTGCCATCGAGCGTATTCCGCGTGGGACTCCCAGCAAATCCCTGTTCCATCCAGATCCTCTGAACCACAAAAGCTGCCCGGCCACTCCGAATATTTGCAGGGAGCAGAGATAGCCCAGACCTGTGGCCTGGAGCAGGTGGAAATCCTCCGCGGCGGGGCCAAAAGCGTGGTTTGCCTCTGTGGCTTAAGCAGAAGGGGTTACTGCCAGGCTTAGAAATAGCTAAAAAAAGCCGGTGCCCGGTTCTCGGGGGGACAGGTGGGGTGCGGATCAGCTTACGGGGCTGGGAGGCTCCACGGCCGGAGGCACGCGGCCGCCGAAGGGGCTGTGTGGTGGAGGGAAACCGGGGGAGCGGGCAGATGTCGTGGATGCACGGTTGTGTTTTTAATGGCTGGGCTGCGTTTGGGAATGTTGAGAGCAGCCTAGGAAAAAAAAAATCCATCCCTCCCTCCAGTTCCTAATTTGTATGGTTTTGTGTTAATAAACTGAACAAACTTCTGAATTTTCAAACACAAGATCTTCCAGGAGCTGGTTTTCCGGGTGTAGGAACAATAATCCAAGAGTTGTGTCCGTTTGGGTTTAATCAAAGGAGCGGGAAGCATTCAGGCTGGCTCTGGCTCTGATTTTCACGACCGACTTTTGTCGAGCTGGTTGCTGTGTCGCGTCGTTCTTCAGCTCTCCAAAGTGATGGCTCCAGCACAGGAGTCTCCTTCCGAGCTTCAGGGTTACCTCCGAACCCACTTTTGACCAGAAAGTCACTTGTATGTGACAATTGAGAGCAAATAAACAGCCTGAATATAGTTCCTGTGATAGGGGCAGTGCCTGAAATTGAATTTTCCCTGTCAAGTCGTATTGTCTTTTTCCTCTGTTATTACTGATTTACTTTTCATTTGCCTTTTTTTTTTTTTTTTTTTTAAAGCTATATAATTGGAAGCAAACTTACTTATTTCTTCAGTCCTGGATCTCCTACGTGGGTTTATTTATAGAGGTCTGTGGGTGGGACTTTGTATACTCTGTGTGCACGTCGGGTGGGATGGAGCAGGATTTTGGGTTTTGCGATCCTGCGAGGTCCTTTCCTGCCTGTGCTGCATCCAGACGGGTGTTTTCTTGAATTTATTTTTGCTGTTGCCAGCATTTTGATCACTGAGGTGTTGCGTCACTTTTTGTCATCCCCACACCTCGAGGGGGGTTTGCTGGTCGGCGCGCGTGTCGCCCAGCGCTGGGATGGCAGCTGGCAGCCGGCGCCGTCCACGTGCCGCGGCGGTTGGGAGGAACGCTGACGTCGTGGCTGCGAGGGGTTTTACTGTACGGCGAACGCGCCGCGACCCGGGGCGTAACGCGCGGCAGCGGCGATTAAACCCGATTTCCGTCACGGCGCCGAGCGTCGGCTCTGCGGCGCGGCTTTGATAAGGCTCGAGCAACTTTGCTGCTTGTTTAGTGATTCATAAAAACACGCAGTGATTCATTATAGGGTGAATTCTGTGTGCCTGAGTCAGAAAAAAACCCTCCCCTGATTTATTTTCTCAAGTGGCTACAGAGCTTGTTGGTGCCAGCTGATTTCTGTGGGACTTGGCTCTGCTCTTCTGTTTGGGTAGAGTCTCTGCTTCCATCAAATCTGGAGTTTATTTGTTAATTTTTTTTTTTTTTTTTTCCCTAGTTGCCCTCACAAGCCCTTTGAGGCAGACCTGACGTCGGCAGTAACATCCTGTGTGTTATTGCCGAGCATTCCTCAGTTTAGGTCTCTAGAAGTAAGCTTGGATTGGGAAAAACTGCGTTCCGTGCGGAACGGTGTGTCTGCTCTGGTCTTCGCTCCGTCTCCCTGCTCTTCGTGTTGGGCAGAGCTGTTTGCTCGGCAGCGTTATAAATTGTTTCCCGACACGAGGCTTGCACTTCTCATTCCTTACGGCACAACGGATGCGTTCTGGCTGCCGGGGCCATGGGAGCTTTGCCATTTGTGATTTTTGGGGGGGGGGGGTTACACCGAAGCACGTGGAGGTGTGGGTATAAGTGACCGGGTCTGGGCTCGGTTTAACAAACTTTGATTCCTCTCTAACAAGCGTATATCAGATTTGCAGAGCTTTATCAGAAAGCCTTCGCTTTTAATCTGTTCTTACTCAGGCTGTATCCTGACAAGTGCAACAAGAGGGTTTGACCGCATCGTAATTTGTCATCTCCGAATATAAATATTGCGGTGAAAATATTTAGCATGCTGTGGAAAAACCCGTTAGCGAGTGGATGTATTTCTGGCCTCATCCTGGGAGCTGCTGAGCACCCATGACGCCCACTGAATCCGGGGAGAGGCGCAGGCGCTGGGCACCCGGCAGCATCTCCCACTGACTGACAGGCAATTAGGAAGCAGAAGGGGAGAAAAGTCTTGTAAATTGTAAGTTGTCTAAAAATACGTCGTCCACATGTGTTTCAGCTCCTTTCGTTCCAGTGTTCTGTGTTGGCTCGACACATCTAATCAAGCTTAGTCCTGAGTTTTGTCTCTAATACTAGCAGAAGCTCGCTTCGCTGGCTCGTCACGGTCCCCACGTCCCTGGCATCGCCAAAACCCATCACCTCTGACCTCTGCACTGCACCCCGCATCCCTGAAGCTCTGTGAAACGCCTCTCATTCCCCCTCTGCTCGCCAAACTCGGGAGCGTGGATCGGCGTCGGAAATCCCTGTCGTACGGCGAAGCTGCCGACATCTGTGATATTTAGGAAAAATGTCAGCGTAAGCGGCAGCGTGGGTGGGGGGGGCTGGTTGCTCAGAGCAAGGTGTTAAGCTCTCTGCAAACTCCAGCAGGCATTAGTTTTCAAAATGACTTTTGCAAAAAAAAAAAAAAAAAAAAAAAAAAAAAAAGACTTAGCTAATTTCAAAAAGACTTTCAAAGCGGATGAGGATGCTGGTACGTGAGAATGGAAATATGAAATCGTGTGATGAAATGAACTTGACTCATAGGAAAAAAGAAGTCCATCTGAGGAAAGTATACAATCAGAAGTATAAGTAACAAGAACAAGTAATATTCACTGAATATTATATTTCATTGAATTTTAATCCCTCCTCAGCCCCCATTCTGTCAGTCCCTCCCGCCGGTGAGGCTGGCTGTGGCTGGAGCCCCCAATGCCCCGCTCGGCTCTGGCCCCGCTGCCGTTGTGTTGGAATGCCGCGCCGAGCGTGCAGCTTGTTGGAGTCCTGGGGATTTACCTCGGTATTGTCCCGGGTCGGGGCTGCAGCAGGTATCTCTGAGCAGGTTTAATTTGTGAATGCACTTAGGAAAACTTTGCCTATCTAGTTCTTCCTCACGTCTTAACCTAGTTAGTGCTTTTGTTGCTACAAAAGCCCATGGATTCAAATTTAACTCATATCCAAATTTACTATATGTATGATTTCAGTGAAGATAGTAATTAACATTATTTTAAGATGTCTCTTTTTGTGTGTGCTTTTATTCTTCTGTAACTTCTTTTAAAATGTTCTGTGCTGGATATTCCCCTCCAGTGAAAACCTGAGAGATGCTAACTCGTTGTGTCAGATTTTGCTAAAGATTACTTGTAATCTCCATGACATACCTGCTATTTACTCATTATTTTCAGACTGTAATTTATAACCTGTCAGAGCAATTAATTTGCTACTTTTCAAGGCATTTACAAGCTGCATCCCAGGCTCCGCTTTGAAAAGTTTTTCCAGTTGCCCTCAGTTTTCTCGCCTCTCCAGTCTGGTGGGAACCAGTTTCAATTTGCAGTTTCTTTGCAAGCTGGGTTTGTGTGTGGGGTCCATATGTACTTTTTTCCAGTGTGGCTAGATGGCACATCCCTTCGAAACGTAAAGCAACATCTCGCACGAGTTGAACGGCGCTGATTAATAGGAGCAGAAGATCAGAGCCTGTCGCTCGTCTCCTCCTCTTTGTCACAGATGAATTTTATGCAACCCCAAACGGAATGTAGATAATTTCCGAGTATCTGAGTGCCATACAGCTGTCTCTGAGATACTTTGCTATATTTCAGTGAGGTTTTTTAAAATACAACTGTAGTTTTAGATTTATTCTAGTTGAGTTTCAACATACTCTTTCCTTGGCTTTTGTCACTTGGAGGTTTGGGGTTACTTGGTGTTTCGGGGCTTGGGTCGGCAGCGTCCACCCGGGCTTAGCTGGAAGCCAAACCTCAGCTTTATCTGCCAGGCTCTGACCAAACGACGCGTTTGGAGTAACTCTGTTGGGGCACCCGGGATCACGTTCGGTTACAGTGAACGAGCTCTGAATCATGTTTTTCTCCGTGTGTTTGCATGTTGTTGCTTCTTGTTTGGTTTTGTTGGGGTTTTTTTTTTTTGTTTGTTTGCTTATTTTGTTTGTTTTCTTAAATTGCTTCTCCAGACAAGAAGCATTGAGCTGCCTACTTAGAGCTCGGATTAGTTTTCCGCTGGATTATGCCCATAGCTCATAGTCTGCCGTTACACTGGTGTAACCCAGGAGCAGTCCCAGCCTTGGGTCCGTGAACCGCGCACCCAGAGATGCACAGGTGCGTTTCGCTTTTATCACGTGGTGAATTCAGCCTTGTTGGGCATCCGACCTGTGTGGCGGCAGCCTTTGCCACCAGCGTTAAAACTCCTGCCAGAAATATGTTACCTCTATTTACACAGATGTTTTCAGAGAACTTGAGCTCTGATTTTCCTCTTAATTCTTAAGGTAGCATCTGGCGGTTTTGTCCAATCCGTTAATCCAACCACTGGAGCAGCCTTGTGATTTTAAGTAAAATAGACTTTTAACTGAATATTTAGCTGTCTGGGGTAGGAGGAGAGGTATTACGTGATCTCCCCTAATAGTTAATTCTAAGATGACTCGGACAGACTTAAAATCATCAGGGTACCCGCTGTGTTTCTGAACCAGCAATTAGGAGTCGTCAGCCTGCATGGAGACAAATTGGAAGTGAATTAGAGGCTGATGAGCTCCGTACAGGGCATCCAGGGCTGTTCCCAGCCTCCTGCCACAGGGAAATATCAGAGCGGTCACTCCGGAGCTGGCCGGCTGGGCTGGGAGCGGAGGAGGGGAGCTTTGAGAAGATGCAGCTGTAAAAGACAATTTTCCTCTCTCTTTCCCTTAATAAAAATCTGTTCTGAGCAGTGTACCAGCCAGGCTAGCTTGGCAATGGATTAAGTGCACCGCTTCGAGATCTAATTTTGCCCGTTTCAATTGACAGATGGAAATTGTGTGCTTTCACAATGCTACTAGTATCTTGCCGTTTTGCTCGGAAGCAGTGCTTCCGAAAGCCATCCGCAGAAATAAGACGACTTTGTGTGTACATCTGTTTGTGACCGCGGTCCCTTCAGAGGGCAAATTCCAGCTGCGTGGCTGCTCCTGGCCCCTCTTGTCCATCCTCATAGCACAAAGTTAGGGAGAGGATTTGCTGGAATATCTTCTGTTCTGGTAGATTTTGCTGCAGAAAGGAAGCCACAAGTGGTATGGGGTTCTTGGGACATCTGTCACGTTCCGGAAGGCTGGAGTGTCCCGTTAGCCGGGATGTTGGATGAACGTTACGAACAGAGATATTTTGAGGGGAAGCATCCCCTGGGAGCCTCCCGAAGCTCAGCATACCCAAACTCTTCCATCCCCATCGCTCTCCTCTCCGCCCACACGTTTGTTTTGACGTTCCTGTTGTTGGATTAAACCCTCTGAGGTTTGCGGTGGGTATGCAGGTATTGGCATAGAGATCCATTCCTGTCTTGCAGGAGCTGCCGTCCTGGCCGCGAAGGCGCGAACTGACACCTCCTTCATTGGGGATGACAGAGAGGGAAGGGCGAGGAGCTCCTGGGAGGCAAAGCAAACCGTGGGTTTTGGTACTGCAAATAGAAATTCTTTGGGCTTAGGTTTTAGGCACAGCTGATGGGAAAGCAGAGGAATACAGAAATGGAATATTTGTGTGTACACCCAAAATGTGCGTTTTCATATATCTTTGTGTGTGCCCATGCTGTTGTTTCTAGCAGCACTGACTTCACTTTGCTTGCAAAGGAATGAAAACATTTCCTCGTGGAGGTTGACGGCAAGGAAGTTGATTCCTTTGTTGAGCTTATCCAAAAGGATGCTGTCAGACTCGGAGGTGCTGATTGAAGTCCTGGGGTGAAGTAACGAATCCATGAGATCTTTGTCGTTGCCTTTGGGTTTCCACCCATGGAGGAGTGTAGGGCAGAATCAGGTAGGGTTCGGAAAAGAAACCGAGACCTTGTTCTTCAGCCATGTGTTCCAGGTCAGGTAGCCTCAATGACAGCAAAGCTGATGGGTCTGGGAGCAGGATTTTGCATGTTGTGTCCTTTGTTTTTTCCAATGAGGATCAGTAAAACGCTCACTTGTGAGAGTGCGTGTTTTTAGTGTCTGTGTGATCTGGAACTGAGCTGCTCTGGGCTGGAAAAAATGCTACATTTCATATAGGCTTTGCAGAGATTTTCTTATTTTCATTATTAAGTATGAACCTCTTCTTGAATTGATAATTTGATATTTAAAAAGGGAGTTCTGGACTTGCTGAGGGTGGGGGTAACTCTGTTGTTGAGGCCAGGGTGATGGACAAAGAGGGATTTCATAGTTGGGGTCTTGGCCAGATGCTTTTCTCCCACGTCTTAGGCTAACTCTGTTTTTCTGACCCCTTCTTGGTGTTTGTTGTGTGTACGAGTCCTGCACTGGTGGTTCCATCTCCAGCCTAGAGCGTCATGCCCCCGTTATGATGAACAGCGCTAGAGTGGGGAGTGCTGACTGGAAAAATCAATGCTTGGCCATAGCAAAATGGAGGGTCATCTTAAGGCCATATTTATTCTATTTTTATTTTTTATTTTTTTAAAAAAACATGTCTCATTGAAATTCCCCAGGCCCTGCTGAGTCATGGCTGGTTCCTTTGTAGCTCTGTTGAATTTTTGACAGTACCTACCAGGCTTTCCCACGTATGTTTGTCAAGGGATGGAGCTTGCAGAGCTGCTTCTTGTGAGTGCAGGCCATCAATTACGGAGCCCATTTGCCATTTGAGTTGTTAGTGTTTGCATCAGGGCAGCACTTAGGCTGGGCACAGAGCCGCTGCGAGTGCCGCAGAGCTTGAAGTAAGAGGTGATCTGGGGCTGAGATTGCTTCAAAGAGGGTGAGTTGGTGTCTTGCAGAAAGCACGGAGGGAGCTCCGCCAAGGAGCAATGAGGTGACTTTGGATGAGGTTGGGGAGAGGCTGCAATTTGAGCACTAGCGGTTCCTCCTGTGAAGCATCTTTAGAACAGCTCATATCCATCTGAACAGAGCAGAACTTTGTCTGAAAAATAGGTGCCAGAGGTTAGGACTAAGTTATGAAGCCATGCAGGGTATGTGGTGGGTGCTGTCAAGATGCTGCAGAAGAACCTCTACTTGAGCAGGGCCAGGCAGAGCTTATGGATGAGGGGAAGGGAATAAATGGTGTGAACCTTTGGACGCTACACGGACATCAGCGGTCCCACCTTGCTGTGAGCTTATCTGGTATTTTACTGGTGCTGCTGATCCGAGAGCAGTTCTTGCATGTGGGCTCGTCAGTGTGGAGCTTTCACCATGGAGAGGCGGTTCCTTCCCACTGCACTTGAGCATTCCTGTGGTCCTGTTGTGATCCAGTGGGACTGTTTGTTTCGGTAAGGGTGGTGGAGTTTGCCCTTAAGCAAGACAGGAGGGATCAGTTAAGGAAAATCAATCCCCTGCCTGCTCCGTATCGCTTTGTCCTGATAAGCTGTCAGTTGAGCTCTAAATGCCGTGTTTGAAAGCACATCTCCTTCCTCCAGGATGGGTCAATGTCAACGGCGGTGTGAGCTGAAGGATGGATTTAAGCCACCAGCTCATCACGAGGAAGGGGAGCTACATCTGAAGCATCATTTCTTGGCAGCCTGTGATCTTTCATAGGTTGGAGAGAAATTCGGCAGAGTAAAATACCCTCAGCTACCTCTGAGTCAGCGCCGCAGTTTAATGTCAGCCCTGATACTGAGTTGTAACAGGAAGGAGCTGGAGCTGGAGGTGCAGCTGGGTGGGATGGAGATGTTTGCTGGTCGGCCAGGCGTGG
The DNA here is from genome assembly GCA_009806455.1 of Tetrax tetrax. Lineage (NCBI taxonomy): Eukaryota > Metazoa > Chordata > Aves > Otidiformes > Otididae > Tetrax > Tetrax tetrax. Next base: position 496,008 of record WHYT01017906.1, on the reverse strand, counting down.
TCAGACCTGTGTCCCCATGCTCCATCAGGGTGAGGAAAGGAGGGGGAGTCAGGAAGGGGATCCCCAAGTCCTCCTGCACACTCCATTCCGGGAAGAGCCGAGGAGGCACAAGCCATCCACAGAGGCAGTGTTGCTACTGGAGGAAGCAGTGGCAGGAGGTCACTTAAGGACCAAGTTCAAGCTGGCCTTAACCCTGCCCTTCCTGGCTTTGCCTGATGGAAGCCAGACCCGTTGCCTTGTTTGAGCATCGGCTTTGCGGCCAGGGTGATGGATTGCAGTGCGAGCTTTACCACCCTTCACCACTGCTTCCTCTGCTCTTTTGGCCCCTGGTGTTCAGTTCAGTCAGAGTTTATTATAAATAACTTCAGATAGCAAGCTGAAATAACCCGGGCTCGCTTCTTTTTTTTTTTTTCCCTGTTCCCCCTTGGCAGTTGCAGAGCATGAATTGGCTGCAAGGCAATTGAGGTATTTCAACATAACGTTTACAGCCCATATCTACACCAAATGTGACTTGTGTTTATAGAAGCGTGCCTTTAATGGTCTCTTACCAAAACATATGGGACTCTACGGTTGGATGCTGGGGTTCCTCTGAAGCGTTCCCCAGACAGTACAGTCTTTGCCTCCTCCGAGCTCCTTCCGAGAGCCCTTTGAAAACTCCCTTCTTGCCAGGTCCTCCCTGCGTGTCCTTGCCAGGCGAGGCAATGTCACCACGTGCAAAACAGGATAAGGTATCAGCGAAACGGAGCGGCGAGCTGACAGAGCGGTGTGTTTGGGAGCAGGCAGTGGTGAGCAAGCCCCAAGAGGTGAGGCCTGAATTTTTTTTTCTGCTGCAGATCCCGTGGAGGATCTCGTTCCAGCTCCTTGACCCCAGAGGCTGGGGTCACGCTGGGCTCTCCATCATCAGACCATGAAACAGGGAGATGCATCCCACCCTGATGGTGTTAGTGCGTCAAGGAACGTGTTTGGCCCCGGCACCGTGCTCTGATCCAATCTCCCGTTGGATGCTGTCCAGGTTTTCTGCAAGTCCAAATGGCTCTCGGTGCAATCCATTACCCAACAACCATTATTTTGCCTGTTGTAGTGAGGGAACCAGACGTCCACTGGATGCTCTCTGCCTTGTAGTGCCTGGACCAGCATCCTTAAAAAGGCCCACAGTCCTGTCGTGTTTAGTAGGACTGCCAAGAAGAGCAAGATCTATCAGGCTCTGCACTGCCATTGCATCTTGTGGTGTTGGTTACTTTCTCTCCTGATGTGCTGCCCTTCTGGGAGGGCTGGAGAGCCAAGAGCCTTCCCAAAGCTTCAATTTCTCATTCGGAGCCCATCCGAGCTTCCATCCCGAGCTGCTGTAGCCTGTAAATTGGCAAGAAAGTTTGAGCAGCAATTGGCCTTCTCATGGAAGTTCTTGTCCTCTCCTGCCCATAAGTTTTAATGGATATTGGGCATGCCGAATCTCTAGGCAGCTGTGCCTCTTCTGAAATGAATCACGCTTACCCAGGCCTGCTGAAAGCTCCTTGTTTACCCATGTGTCTGGGATGGCAGCTAGTGCTTGGGTTTGTATCCTGTGCCTGTTTGATCCAAGTATGGTTGATCCATTTCTTCCAAGACGTTGTTTGCAGGGGGCTGTGGGGAGACCAGGAGGATAATGCCAGGTCTGGGCAGCGCTGCCTGAATTCACTCTTAAAGTCATCTGGCTGTGGGCAGGGGCTGGTTCACCTTTCTGGAGGGTGGAAGCACTTTGGTTTATCCAAGTTCTGGTGGCCCAGGTCATGCTGCAGCTCCCAGGGGAGATCCAGCAGCTCCCACCAGCCTTTGGAAGGGCTGCTGGTGGGCGACTCCTGCTACCTTTGGACCCAAATCCCTTCAAAAATAGGGATATATGGCTCTTGTGTTTGCTTGGTGTCCAAGCGTCACCCACCTTGATCTTTGTATGTCTTGCCAGTGCTGAGCCTGGATAACTTCTCCCACCAGCTTGGCCTGGTTTTTCTAGTTCTGGTGCTGCTTGGCCTCTTTTGGCTGGAGGAACACCCTGGTTGTTGCATGGGTTTTGTTTTGTTGGGGCTTTTTTTTTTTTTTTTTTTTTTCCCCCATGG
>WHYT01017906.1:327932-479325 GCA_009806455.1 Tetrax tetrax | reverse complement strand
TTTTTTTTTTTTTTTTTGTTGGTATTGAATGATAAATATTTCATCAAATGCATGCCTTCTAGCCTGTGCTTTTCAGTGCTTTCAGTTCAGCATATACAGTGATCTACAAAGATTTATTTAGATGAGAAGCACTCGAAAGAGCTGTCTGCTTTTCCAGAGAAAGTTGAGTTTTGGAGTAAACTGGTCATTTTGTGTTTAAATCTGCGGAAGGCCCCTTGGAGTCACTGTAGAATGCTTTGTTGTCCTGTGGCCATCTCCCATAGATGCCTTGCTTTCCAAGGGCTTCTCCAAAACCAATGGCTTTGCTAGGGAGCCTGGAATGTTTTGCTGCTTAACTTAGAATGTTTATCTCAAGAGGTCGTGGAGTTCAAAGACTGAGACACACTGAAAGCCGTTTTCTCTCTCTCCCAGGCGGCTGTCTTTCCATAGCACCCATCCACACTGCAGGCTGAACCATCTTGGAATACCCGTGCAGACCGAAGTGTGCTGATCCAGCTGCAGTGTGACTTCCATGTCTTAGCAGTTTGATAACCCAACCTGCTCTTCGTTTTTTTTTTTTTTTTCTGGGACTCCAAAATTTGCATGGAAAACCACGCCACCCAACATATTACCATTCCCCTTGTGTTTGCGGCTCCCACTAATCCATTGCTGGCTTCCAAGCAGTGCCCGGAGAAGAAAAATCAGCTTTGAGGAAGATTTATTGAACCTGGCAGCCTTTCTCCAAGGCTGTCGTTCCAGTTCTGCCATCCTTGACACTGGATGAGAGGCTGATGGGCAGGACTGCAGGTTGCCAGTTGGCTCATCGGCATGAATCATAGAAGTCCCCAGCCTGTCAAGCCTGGTAGAACCACTGATGGTTTCAGTGAGGTTGGGATTGCAATGTAGTGGGTGTGGTTTCATCTCACTCAGAGAGTTATAAATCTGGGGTAATTACAGTGGAATTACATCATTGCCTATCAGAGTCTGTTCACAACCAGTTCTTCTTCATCTGAGGGGCTGATTTAGGCTGTGTTCACAATTTCTACTATTATTGTTTGAAGTTAAAAAAAAAAAAAAGGGAAAAAAGTCCTCTGTTCAATTAAAGGAGGATTTAAGTATTGCCTTTACCTCAAAGCCAGACCATTATGAAATCCTTAAGTTGCAAGAAAATAACCGTTTTTACAACAAAATGTTAAGTGTTCACCCTCTGATAAATGCCACTTTTAATGAATTTAATTAGAAAACATTTATTTCATCTAATAATCTTGGAGTGCTGGAAAGGTATGCCAGTTGCCAGGACAACCCATTTCTCTCTCTCTCTCTTTTTCTTTTTAATCTTTATTTTTCCTCCCCCCTTTATTTCTCTTATGTCACTTCTGATCACATCATCTTGAAAGGAGGTTTTATTATTTAGATATTCAGGCTAGCTTGATTGAAAGGCAGATTTTTTTTTTTTTTTTTTTAAAGATAATGTAGTTTGTGGAGCTCTTCTTGCAGAGTCCTTCTGCATTTGTGTCTGTCCTCTACGGAAAGTCACGGCGAGACGAGCAGAGCGGCGGGAAGGACAGGGAACGCTGCAAAATCAGAGCGGAAGCAAACAAGCTTCTTCCCCCAAATGCCTCTTTCCTGCAGATCTCAGCTGGGAAAGTCCTTGAGCTGTCGGCCCGAGTTAGTTTTGTGACGGGACACGGCGTGAGGTTCATGAGCGCACACGGCAGCAAAACTCCTGTGGCAAAATAAGGGGGGCTTGGAAAGTCTGTCTGATTCGGGCAAGTTTCTTGGAAAAGCTCTTTTCTCTCCCCCATCTTTCCCTCCCCACTGTAATACTCTGATTTTCAGGTTGGGCTTTATTTTATTTAAGAAGCAAATAAACCCAAAACAAGTCATGCATGCAGAGCTCTGCTTTCCTGACCAAGGCTGATTAACCCCAACTGGTTGCCTTCCAGCAATGAGATGCCACCTGCAGCTCTTGCTCGAGCCCCATGGAAGTTATTTGTGGCAGGTCCATCCAGTCCGTGGGAGCAGGTCAGTCACTGGGGAAAGGAGCCCTGGCAAAATACCAAAAAAAAATCTGAAGTTTTTTGTTCAGCCATCCTAAACTGGATGAAACCCTGGGAAGCTGCGTTCAGCCCGTACTAGAGCAACCGTTGGATCAACGCCACAGATTTCCTCTGTGTTTTACAGAGGAGGGTTATCCATCGCTCCGCTCATGGGACGCAGCCGCCGCTGAGGTGGAGCTCTGAGTTAGGCAGGGATTCAGGCAAGGCGTGTGGGGGAAACACTTTTTTATAGAGAAAAACCCAACATATTTAATCCACAGTTAGGGGAATTTCACTTTGCAGTGGTGGGAAGACATGTTGGTGTCTAGTGCAATGCCAGGACTCTTATACCACCCGAATTCCTCTTGACTTTGGGATGGCAGACCCAAACCCCTCGAGCAGGTCAGGCCCTGGCTCTCCCCAGGGAGCTCCCGCCCCGGCTGTCGCCTGTTCCCCGCTCCGCTTGCGAGAGGAGCAGCATCAGAAAGATTCCTCGCTTGCTGCAGACGGTGGGAGATGCTCCATTAGTATTCATGGGGTGCGGTGTCAATGCTAATTTTTTTTTTTTTTTTAAATGTGAATTGCATGCATACACAATTTTGGAAGGAAATGTTCCAAGTATATTATTTACATATAAAAACGTAACAGCGTGGTACGGGGAAATTCAGGTCGGTCTCTGCGGGTGCGGGGGTTTTCTGTCCTCCTGGTGTAACTGCAGCATTGGATTACAAAGATATTTGTTTCTTTTTCAACCTAGATAGCTGGGAAAAATAGAAAAAAAAGCTACGGAATACATGAAAGAATGGTAACTGGACTGCAGTGATTTACAGGGAGATAATTTTGTTGATTAGTTTTGGTGCTGTTCCCACGTTACACAATGTTGCACAAATCCCAGCACGCAACCAGCCCAGATGTTTGATTTTCGTTGCTTTTACATAAGATTGGGAATGGGGAAAGGGTTCTGATCACATTTCCTTTTTTGTGAAGTGCTTGGGAAGCCCAAATGGTCTCCTGCCAGATGATGCATTGCCTCTCTGCCTGGATTATAGTGCTTTGCGTCAGGCTTTCTAGAAACACTCAAAGGTACTGGTGGACTTTTCCGTCTCTTTGTAATTTGAAGGAATTACGGTCACTGTGTCGTCTTCAATAATAATACAATATGGTTGTGTTTAACAAAACACCGTTGACTCAAAATTCAACTGGAAGTCATACTTGCTTTTATTGCTGGTGGAGCCGAGGGGGAATGGGTAAAAATGTTGAAAGCAAAGACACAGGGTTGGCAGTGCTGGAGTAGGCGGTGACTTAGGCTCGGTGCTTCAGAGTTGTTTGCATGGGGAAAAGCAGAATATAATCAGATTTTCCAATTCAGGTGTCTCAAAACGGAGCCGTATGATTTCTTTTCTTTGCATCTACTTTGGGTTTTAAAATTTCCATCAACCTTGTTTTACAGTAGAGCTTCTTTTTCTCTTAGAAAAAAAACCTATATATTCAAATTTGAAATTAAGCCTTGGGCTGGTAACAGTTTGCTTTGACCTTCAGTAACCAGAGGAGGGTAAAAGGAGATGGATTACAAAGTCTCCCAAGGCTCAATGCTGGAAATAATGGACCAGCAGGTGTCAAAAGACTTGAATTTTGAATCCTGCCTTTGCGCGGAATGGTGGTATGGTCTTGGGGAAATCACTTACTAAATCTTCCTGGATTTCAGACTTTCTGTAAGAGTCTGAAAGAACTTGGAACTACTATGATAAACAGCTGTATGTGTCCTCAAAGCTTATTGATTGCACTGACCAGTCCACTCCAGGTGAGCAATGTCATTGTCGTCTCCTCTGCAAAATCTGGTTGTCGCAGAGGTGACATCTGGACGTGGCACTCGGGGAAGGTATGTGAGAGCTTGGAGCTCTCCTGAAGCAGATGTGACTTGTTGGAGAGGGAGAATTCTGGCCCTGGGAGGTGAAGGGAAGAGCAGGAGAAAACAAGTGATGGTTGGAGTTGGGAGTGGTGGCCCAAAGGGCTGGTAGATAAGGCTGGGAAAAGCTGAAAGGCAAACCACAGCATCCTGATGGAGGGCAGGAGCATCCTGAGGGGGGACAAGCATGAGAGGTGGTGGCCGGGAAGTGCAGAAAGACAACAGACATGCAGGGTCCTGACCATGGGTTTGTGTGGAACAAACCACAGCTGAGCCTTAGGAGGACTGAGATCCTCCATGGGGATCTTGCATGTGGTGATCGATGGGGATTTTCAGTTCCTTATCCTGGAAGAGAGAACCTCCTACAGATAAACCCAATTCAATTTGTGGGTCAATGGAATTACTAGGGATGATTTTGATTGGCATGATCCAGATTTTACAAGTTTTTCACTTCAACTTCTGTCAAAACATATGAATGAGTTGGAACGCAAAGCCTGTCTCCCAGCTGCAGAAAATATAATTAAAAAGGGACTTTGTATGTATTTCAGAGAACATTTAGATGCTGAGGGTGTTTCAGTCTTTCATTTCAAATTTAATAGTGCTGAACGGGTGAGACGAAGGATGTAGAGGTTTTTGTTCCTTGATGGGGGCAAACCTGTTAATGGACTTCATAAATTGATTTTTGTGTTGTACTTTCTCTAATCAAACAAAACTAACTAGAAAAATCCTTTAACAAATTTCTGTGCAACCAGTGTTTGAATTAGCGGCACATCCTTGTGTGGTACGGAACCAGCGTTTGTTGTTTAATGAGAGAAAGCATGAAACCAAATGTTAATAGAAATATTTTCACGAACTATGAATTTTATGCAGACCTTTGCCCCAACTGAACGTGGGGCTGTTGTCTGGCTTTTGAGGGCAGCCCAGGTGTTGCAGGAGGATGTCCGAGCGTGGGGACCAGCCATGAATGCAGCAGGGACCATGGCTGGCTGAGCCATCTGCTTTTATTGCTCACAATCAGCAAAAAGAGAAAAGGAGAATGTAAAAATACTAAATATGCTGAATTTTAAGCTTTTCTAGTCTGAGACTTGTAAATGTTTCATGTATTTCTTTCGTGACCAAAATCTGAAACTGGCTTCAAAATGATAACCTAAAAAACCCGAAAAAACTCCACCTCTCCTGCCCTCCAAAAGCTAACCCCATGAAAACCTCCCAGCCTCGAGCCATTGAGATGTCACAATGTTCCTTTTCATCCTCAGCTTTCTGGCTGAGCCTGGCCTGCGTGCACTTTTGCACGCATAGGACTATGTGGACTGGAGCTTTTTTGAAAAAGGAATGAAAGCCAATTTCTGGACAGATGCCTGACTTCAGAAGTTACACTGAAAAAGAAAGGCCTCAAAAAAGGTTATTCCCATAAAATTATGGTAATTGACTGGGTTCCTTTGAAATCCCAGTGCCTGCCAGGCCCCTCCTGTCCTTGGCCTATGTGGAGGTGGCTCTGTTCTCCTGAGGTTGTCCCAGGGATTTCCAAAAGATTTCCAAAAGCTTTCCAGTCCCCTGCCTTAGAGGGACAGCAGATAAATAAGCCAAATAATTAAGCCAACAGCTTCTGCCGCCCCAGTCGCAGGCTCTGAGAGCTGTCGGGAACGATGCCGAACTCTTTTGCATGCTCTTGACCTACTGTAGTCTTTCTCTCGGAGGCCAGCTGTTGACCTTCGATGTCTCTCAGCACTGGTTGTCCTGTCCTGATTCCCAGGAGACTCGTGATGTTTTCTCAGTGCACTGGCTGCTCTATGGCGCTCGTGGCTGCTGCATCTCTCCACGGCTTTCGTGTCCTGAGGAGACATCTCACTGAGTCGAGGGAGAAAAATATTCTTTATTCCTTGATTTTTGACAGCAAGCTGTTACCCACTTTGACTGAGCGGAGTTGGCCAGCAGAAGAGAGAGGAAGCCATCGGTGTGCTCAGAGGCAACAAAAAAAATGGTGATAATGTTTTATAGCTTGCTTCAAAATGAGATTAGCAGTTCCTGCTGCCTCTTTGTCCTGCTGGTTTCCCTTATGGTTTAATCAATAGCATTGATTGGTCAGTAATGGCATGTGCAGTTCTTGGGAGCTTTATTTTTGTTGAGAAAGGCTGTGAGATGAGGGGCTTGTTCCTGTTTGGTGCGTGCAGGGGGACGGGGAAGCCCCGCTGGAGGAAAGCCACCAGCCCCTTCTTGTAGGTGATGGAGGATGTCTGTATCTGCTGTCACCAAACCCTCTTGGGCTTCGTAACCCACACTGGCACTGTATGGGTTCACTGTGGATCCCTACGGAGCAAAGTGGATGAGGATGATGGGGCGAAGGATGAAACCCTGAACTCTGTGGTGGTTTAGTGGTGAGGTCCTCATCAGGAGGGGCATTGACGTGTCTTCGCTGTGTGAGATAACTCAGTTTGTGTCACCTCCTGGCACCACTTTGCTTGATGTCTTATGTTGAGTTCTGGGTTGGACACAGCTGGGGCAGCATAGACCCTGGTTGGCTGGTTGGGCTTGGTGCAATAACATGCATGTGGTGTGAACAGAGAAGCACCCATCGCCTGGGAAGCGAAGCCCTTGCCCCGGCAGGTTTATCTCCCTCCAGGATTATTTGTCCTCTTGGGTACAGGCGACTCTCAGCTCTCTTTGGGATGTTTTTCTGAGGTCTAAGAGCTCACAGGACCCAGATCTCTTCTTGCTGTTGCTGCTTCCTTGGGTTGTGTTCCATGAAGGGAACCGTTGACCATAGGATGCTTGTGAGGCCACAGATTTATTACAGCTTTGTCTCTCAGGGATTCACTGTAAAACAGATTAACTTAGATAGGGATCAAATGGTTTATTCCGGAACAAATACGTGTAGATACAGGAGCTGTTCAGGAATAGGGAGCTTCAAGTTAACTCTTTAAAAATCAAAATCAAGCTCTTGAATTCATAGAAGTGTGGATCCTTTATGGATGTGGGGAGGAAGAAGCCCTCAGATAAAACCCTTGAGTGTTGGAAGAGAGGATGAGCTCAGTGCAGCCAAGCACTGAGGGGCTGGGACGATAATTTGATGTTTATGGGGAGAGTTTGTTTCCTGTCTCTCCAGTTTCAGCAGGATGGTGTGCAGGGTGTGTGTCGCTGGTAATTCCTCTGTGGCTCCTAATGCTTTTGGTGCTAATCCCACGTAATTCATGGTGGCAAGCAGAGACTGACTGTGGCTTCTTACCAGGCTTTTACCTGTGGTGTAGCCATGCCCTTCTCCCATGAATTCCCTATGGAAAGTGTCCGTTGGGTTTGCAGGGATCGCTCCTCAGCCTCTCCTGCCGCTGATGGCAGCCACAAAACCTGCAGGGCTTGGAGGACAGCAGGCAACTGAGATGTGTTCTGGGTATGTCCGTGCCTCGCGTGTCCTTTGAACCCCACGTAGGAAGCATGATTCCAGGTTGGCACCCGCCGAGGACAATGTCCTGGCCAGGGCTTTATCGCTTCTTAAGCAAAGGCCATGCTAAGGTAAGCTCCGGGCTGAGGAGCTAATGGGGAGGAAACGCAAGAGAAACTGTACAGCTGCTGTTTAATTGATAGCAATATTGATTTTTTTCCTAATTGACATTTCAAGAGCACATATGACAGGCTCTCTGCAGAGCCTGTCCCCCACTGTCGCTCCTCTCCGCTCACCCGGTTTGTTTGCTTTCTGCAAGAGAGGATTTTGTAAACCTCTGCCCACCGGCCACGTGGTCCGTGCTGGAATACCGCAGAGGTTTCCCGAATGCCGAATGCTTGGTTCAGGAAGGTTCAGACTGAAAAAAATCAAAATCCCTTGTGTAGCAATCGGGTGTGGCTGTCTTGCACCCACACCTCAGTGAGGTGTTTCTCTGAGGTGTGAAGTGCAGGTCACCTTCCTGCTGAGGGGTCTCCTGGCTCCTGGCCGCCTGTCTAACAGGGGTCCCTGGGGATGGGGTGCTCAGCAGCACTGCCAAGTCAGCGTTGCACCATCCCAAAGTTTTCCCCATGTTTCCAGCCAGCAGCAGCTTTAAGAAGTGGCTTCATGAATGAGAAGAGCCCTTTTCTGGGGGAGGAAAGAGCAGTGTTTCTTTCCAGAAGTCCTGCCACATTTTGTTTCAATTCTGTGCCCCTTTCCTCGCCTTGGTCCTGGCTTTGTGCAGATTTTCTTGGGGATTTTTCTGATCTGCATTAAGTTCTCAGGCAAAGACTTGTCCTTCTAAGATGTCTCACCCAAGCTGGAGACCTTGGACTCTTTGGCTGAACAGCAAAGAGCTGATGCTCCCCCAGCCCATTGTGCCAGTTTGGGGACTTTTAGCCCCATCTTTGCCCTTTTCAGCAATTTCTGCAGTGAAGTAGTCCTCATCTCGGGATGTCAGGAGACACCCTAGGGCGCAATTAAGAAACGAGATTTCCTAGCAAGGAGCAATTGGGAACCTCTCTAGAAAGAGGCAAAGGTTCCCACTGGATTGAGGTGGATTATGGAGGGATTAACCAGTTTGGGATTTCCTGCCGAGTTTGGGCCCTAAATGCTGATTATGGAGCATTCCAGGCCTTGTCTGACTGTGCGGTGCTCCTTGCTGCTGAGGGTATAAATCTACTTACTCCAGCTCCTATCCGTTATTTATTGCTCAACATTTACTTTATAAAGCATCCTGCTAGCAGGCGGTGCAGCGTCGGCTGCCAGAACCAAGCAGACCTTTTGCTCCCCAGTTTAGGTTTTATCTGTTTAACCGGATCGCGGGGGGCGGGGAAGGGGGATTTGAGGGGAGGCTGGGAGGGGGAAGGCGTTAAACGGAGTGGCTGATCTCCGCTTTGCTTTTTTGCCGCCGTCAGTCGTGCCAGTTTTGTAGAGGCTGTCCTCCCAAGGAGCGAGATCAAAGAGAGAGGGAAGATAAATATACGCCGGGACACGCGGCGCTGGGGTGGAACTGCCACTTGTTGCGCTCTCCCCTTCGAGACGCCTAAATTGCAGCTTTGCTCTTCCACATACTAATTACCATTGTTCCATTTTTGCATTTGATTAGGAAAATAAACCATTTTTTAATTTTTTTTTTTTTTTTTTTTTTTAAAAGGCAGTCTTAAAACTTTCTGGTGGCACATTGCCCTATTCCGCGGGCCAGGCTTTGCCTGGGGCAGTTTGGGGAGCGGATCCGTCCCATCCCAAGGATGCTCCCCAGTGTGCAGGAGGGAGCCGGGTTGGGATCACGGCCCCGTGTATCTGCGCCCTCCTCCCCTCCCGCGACCGTCGGTGCCAGACCTGCCGGGCGTTTGGGAGCCTCATTGCATTAATCTTGCTCTAAGGTAATAGGGTGATTTATTTTCCGTTTGCAAAAGTACAAAATAATCCATATCCATGTACTTCTGGACTCTAATCCCTCTTCTTTTTCCCCAGGGTGGTTGCATTCGGTGTGGGGTTTTTTAAAAGCTTTTTTCCCAAAGTTGCCTGAATTCTGAATTAAAAGTCAGAGTGACTCTAAACCCTGTCTGTAAATACAAAATGAACGTATGCGGAATATTTTTGTTGCATTTGTCCTTCCCCCATGACTTCATTTTATTTATTTATTTATTTATTTTAATCTTTAAATTGTTCCCTGCCCCCTTCCTTCTCCCGGTGTCCTTACCCAAGGATCAAAAATTACGAATTCTTGTAAAACCAGAGGACTGGCCGTAGCTTCCTCAGCACCCAGCGCAGCCCCCTCCCGTCGCAGGCATCGCATCCGATATAAACTTAATGGCCCGCGGAGGATTCAGATTTCCCTCTCCTGCTAATTTGAGAGCGAGTGAACCGGCCGGGCTCGCACGGGACACGGTGCGTCACGGAAAAGGCTGCTTTTAGCCCCTAAATGGAGACAAAAAAAAAAAGAGATGAAATCAGAGGAACGTGTAGATACCAGCTCACCACGCCTTGGGCAGCCTCCAGCCTCTGTAGGTGTTGATTTTGACACTCAAAAGGCTTTTGTATTGGTTTTGTGTCAGAATTGGTTGCTGCTTTTTTTTTTTTTTTCTTTTCTTTTCTTCACTGCATTACTTTAATGACAGATCTGTTTTGGAGGTTTTCTTAGGTTTGGGGTTTTTTTTTGGTTTTTTTGGTTCATGAATTTTTATGTCTGGAAGATACATCCTCCTGTGTGGCAAGCATGAAAGATTTATGTTGGAATAAATGGATCGGCTTGGCATAGGTACAGTGGCTGCACAAATTACTCTTTTTAAGCTCTGTGGAGATAATTAAAAGTAGCTGCGTGGGCGTGAGAGAAACAACAGACCAAATTCTGTCCTGGTTGCACTGGGTCACCCCTCTCCCTCCTGCCCAGCTGATGCTGGTGATCAGGAGCAGATCCAGGGCGTTCAGTGTTTCATATTAATTAATTGAATTTTGCACTCGTTAAAACACTTACAGCTTTTAATGGAAATATTAGAAGTGATCTACGGAGCCCCAGTGAGCGGCTGAGGTTGAGGTGCGTTGTCAGGAGGGAATACATGCTGAACCTTTCAGAGAAATGTGGTGACAGCAGAGGACGTAGGTGGGATTAATGGAAGAAACTGCTCAGAGGAAACGTTGAGAGGAACGCAGCACGAGCTTCCCGTAGTCAGAGAATCATACAATCACGGAATGGTTTGGGTTGGAAGGGACCTTCAAAGCCCATCCAGTCCAACCCCCCTGCCAGGAGCAGGGACGTCTCCAACCGGATCAGGTTGCTCAGAGCCCCGGCCAACCTGGCCTTGAACGTTTCCAGGGATGGGGCAAAAGTCCACCAAAGGGATGAGGGGAAAAGCCGATTTCTGGAGCTGTTGTGAACCAATGTGGATGACGGGCAGGTCGTGGGATGAGGTGGGACTGAGGAGGGTGGTGACTTTGCCAAACATACCAACGTGATCACATCGGATTCTGCGAGAGAATGAGTGAAAACACAGCAGAGAACAGGGTTGTGGTAGCCTTGGATAAGCAAGAAAACCTCAAATATTGCATTCTTCTCTGTTTTTTCATATTTGGTCAAATGCTGTTACAAACTGTGTATGGCTGAAATAATTTTTAAAATTTTTTTTTTCTACCTTCTTTAGCTCAAAATCCAGATATGATCTGGTGGTAAAGCAGGCAGCTAAATCCCAGTTTCCCTTTTTTAATTAAAAATAAAGCAGTGGGTTGTGTGGCTCTGCGCAGCAGTGAGCAAAGCGATCCCCGTGGTCCCTTCCTGGCTGACGAAGCGTCACCTCTGAAAACTGGCTTTTCTCAGACGTGGGAAAACCCCTCCGCAGGAAAACGGTGCAGTAATTTGGTTTTTAATATTGCTTTGCTGCTGCACTGGCTAGGAGTGCTCTGCTGACATCAATTTTAGGCTGGGGGATGTCCATTGGTTTTTTTTTTAGTAATAGTTTACAATGTGGGCATAATTTTTTTTTTTTCCTACTTTTGTATGCATTTTAGGATTTTTGACCTACGAATAGTTAACAACAAGGAAAGACCCAAGTGGAGGAGGTCAGTGTTTCTCTCTTCTGCCTCCTTCTTGCACGATATTATGAGAATCTTCTGCTGTTTTTGAGATCTCCTGCTCTGCAGATCCAAAAGTTGTGTTTTCTGTCCATAATTCTAGACTAAAAGTTGCATAACTGAAATAGATGTTGTGTTTTCTTCTGTATCTTGTCTCCGGGGGCTATTTTGGCTGATGGGTGGAGGCTGGTCATACCGGTTTCAGACCTGAAAGCACAAGCTGCTGTGGTTTAAGGAATGAGGATGCTGGGATGTCCTTCATCCTCAGGACAGCACCAGTCCTGTGCTGGGTGAAGGGAGCCCGAAACGGCTGCTGTGTGTTGCAGTGGCCACGGATGGATTTGTCTAGGCCAGTTCACAAGTGTTTCAGCTCTACTGGAGCAAAGGCTTTGAAGGCTCTGGAATGGTGGAGCCATTCCTCCGTTTGCCCTCGTTCCCTCCTGCAGCTGGGGCTGGGGTCGGTCCTTTTGCCAGGGCTGATTCGGTTGATCTGTGTGGCCCCAGTTACCTGCTCTGCTCTAAGCACAGGTGAACTGGAGACGTTCAACCCAAATCTTTGCTCTGACGAGCTGTTTGTGGAATCCCCCTTTCCCCTCCAAAACCTCTATAAAACGATCCAACCTGATTTATATCTGTGTACTCCAGGAGGAGGCAGGTCACTGTGCTATTTCTGATGGGACAGGGGTTGATTATAGGAAATATCTGGAGAACAAGGTATTTATGTGATGTGAAATATCCAAAAAATCGGGCCTTTTCTCTTTCTCTGATCTGTCCCCTCAGGACAGATCTGGGTGAGTCCTGGTTTCTGGTTTGCGGTTTCCGTGGTCAGCGGCTGCGTGCGTCGAGCTGGGCAGTGCCCGGGAGCTTTTCTTGCAGCTCTGACCAGCCTTGCTGTGCCGTGCGGAAACAACAGTGGGAAGGAGGGCGAAAAGGCCTTTAAACCTTCTTCCTTTTGGTTTAGAAGCATTGCTGAACTTTGTGCAGCTCTTCTAAGACCGTCTTTCCTTGAAGTCCTTTGAGCTGGCTTTCCCCATGCGTCATTTTAGTCCCCTGCCCTTAATGGGGTCTAAAGACAGTGATTTTGGGGTTTTTGTTTTTGGTTTTTTTCCTCCCTTGGCAAGCCTGGTGGCAGGACAGCTCTGCTGGGCTCCTCTGACAGGAGCGGAGCACGTTTCGTCTGCTGAACAAAAAATAATGTGACACTTGCAATATTTGCGCTGGCACCATACGCGCCAGACACTTAGAGCAGCAATTAACACCTGATCCGAAGCATGAATTGGCTGGGTGAGAGCCTTATAAAATTAAACCGCTTTTTATCTGATCCTTTCCTCCTCTCGCCTTCCGTTATGTGGTGGCAGGCGAGCGTTCAGCGCTGAGAAGAGAACGCTCCGGGCACGAGGCTGTGGTTCAGGGCTGCGTCTGGTTTTGATTGCTGCCTGCGGGGCAGCGCGGGAATTGATGGGCGCTGTCTGCAGTCGCCGTCCGGGTGGGTGCCTGCGGGACCCCGCGGCATCCTTGGTCTCCCCAAAACTTTGAGCGTGCGCAGAAATGCGTTAGATGTATCGGCAGAGGTTTTTATGAAAATATATTAAAATAATAAAATATTTCACTAGGAGATTTTTAATCCATATACAATGTATAGACATATGTTATATACCTATATATTCTAGGTGTATAGAATTGGGGGTTGGACTGGATGACCTTTAAAGGTCCCTTCCAACCCTAACCATTCTATGATTCTTTATCAATTTATATCACATACACTATATGGGAGCTCATCTTTAAAATTAATTTAGTAAGTTTGCTGCACCGTGGTATTAAAAATAATCGCAACGTGGGTTACAGGTGTGAGATTTCTGGGTTTTTAATTCTGGAAACTGTCCATTGCTGTCCGTAATCTTTTCTTACTGAGCAGGTAGGAGATGAGGCACGGATGTTTGGATGCTTGATGGGTACCTGTGCTTATGCTCATGTGTGGAGAAACGCCCGGTGAGTGCTGACGCATAGGCAAGGAAAGGATGCGTGTGTGTTTTCAGCGATGCCACCTTACCCCCTCCGACCAAGGGAGATGGCTTTGACACGTGTGAGGAACAGAGGCTGCAGCTTAAAGCCTGGAAAATCCTTTAAAATAAATGTATTCAGCTCCCACTGTGTCAGTAACAACATGCACCGACTACAGTTATTCTGCGTCTGAGGTCAAGTTTGGAGCAGAAAAGAGCCCGAGAGCTGTTTATACAGTCCTCCCCGGCACCGTATCTCACCATTTTTAATGTATTTATCTTCCCAGCGCCGTGGGAGGGGGAGTCCCGCTGTCCTTTCTCAGCAGGCTGGAGACTCGAGAGGAGCGAGTCATTTATCTGAGGTGGAAAGCGGTGGAGCGGGGAGCGGAGTTGTGCTCCGTGGCCCCGGGCATCGATCACCGGCCCGTGGCTTCCCCTCTGTGAGCGAAGGTTGCCCAGCCCAGAGTCAGGGTCTGGAGAGCTTCAGGGCGTCGCAGCAGAAGCAGTGAACTCCGCTGCTAATGTGCTTCCTCCGGAAGGTGAAAAACACCCCGAACCCTTCCGTGTGCCTGAGGTTTGTCAGGAAATCTTTCCTAATGACTTCGCTCCGCAGCTCTGCTCTCGGCTTCAAGTTTCGGCAGTGTTTAGAGGGGAGGACATCTGTAAAGATGAATAACAATGATAATTTAACAAGGAGTCCGGCCAATTTTACTTTTAAATCAAATTTCAACAGGGCAGGCTGTACCACTATAAATGCCAGGGCTATTTATAGCTCGAGTGGAGCGCAGGGATAAAGGGAATATTTAGAAAACTTTGGTATTTCAGCAGCTTGTTACCAGAATGCCTTTTGTAATGAGGCAGAGGCCATGAATAGGATGCAGACCACAATGTGCCTTCTCTGGAGGGAGGCGTTGTGTTTTAACCCCCGGTGCTTTGAGCGGGTTGCGGGGCAGAGATGCTTGGCTGGTGCTCCACTTCCTCTTCTGAGGAAACCAACGGAGGCATCGGCAAGATCTCCTGCCCATGCGCCCATCACGCTTTGGTTGCATTGAAGAGCGGGGACCTCCGGGGTGAGCTTTGGTGATTTGGCCCGTTGCCGGTGTTGTTTAGGATGTGTGCTTGCACCTTTGTTTCTCCTCACCTGCTGCCTCAGAAGGGCAATTACAGAGGTCTTGTTTGGGGGAAAATCACTGCATTTCTGCTCAGAATGGGCCTTGCCTGGCATTCTTTAGGCTTTTCTTGTTTTTCTGAGGAACCACCGCGAGCCCAAGTACTCAAAAGCGTTTGACCTAACAAGTCAGTGCAGTGTTGAGTCTGGTTTTGGCAGGAATGTGAAACAGCCTCGGTCCTAGGGCAAGTTGGGTAACAGCTAGTGAACGATGTTCTGCCAAAGCAAATAACGTCCGCCAGTGAGGGAGATGTCCCTGGTTGAGCTGAGGATCTGGCAGCTTCACGAAGTGGGCCTTTCCACAGCGACGGAGACGTGTTATGGGTTTGCAGTGCTATGGATTTTGGCCCTGGGCTACCTGAACTCATGGGCCATGCGAGTAGAGGAGTTTATCCACTCCACTCTGTGCCCCTTTCAAATGAACGACACAGGTAAAAGGGTAATTTCTGTTTGCGCATGAAAAAGTTGCTTTAAAAAGCAGAGTGGCAAATGTTGACTTCTTTCAAAGATCTGACCCAGAGCCACACAGCACAGAGGGGTGATCAGCCACTTCATGGGAATTGCACCTCCCAAATCTTGTCTTTTAAGAGCGAACTCAGTGTTTGGGAATCAGGTGACAGGCTTTTATCAGAGGGAACGGTGTTTCCTTCCATTGGGCAGAGTAAAAGTGGCAAGCAAATGAGATTTAGGTGACATTATCCACCTAGCCACATACTTTATTGCACTGAACTGGTAAGTAATCAAGTGGCCGGGTGGGAGGAGAGGAGGACGTCTTTTCAACCCAACTTGAACCCTCTGACTCCTCCCAGTAGCATTTCTGCGGTCACTCCCGGCTCCGTCTTTCTATGCGGGCAGCAATTGCCAGATCTCGCTTCCGACTCGGAGGTCGCTCAGGACGCTGAGCCATCTCAGGAGAGAGTAGCAGGGAATTGCCCTGGTTTCTCTCCCGCTTCTTCCTCGGCAGTTGTCCCCCATGCCCCATTCCAGCGAGCTGGACCTGGCAGACTCGCCCCAGCTCCCAGTTTGGGGAGCCCACCCCACTTTTGCAGAGTTTTGGGATACCTGTGGGCAGCAAACTCTGGCAGCGATGGCAGGGATGCTTGTCCAAAATACGCTCCCTTCTTGCTTTTCCTTCTCCTTGTGAAATCCATATATGGGGCGTTTCTAGGAGAAACCTCCCAGTAGGGCTTTAATCTAAACAGTGGCAGCATCCCAGCACTTCTGCATAAATGTGCAGCTCTGACCTCCTGCTCGCAGCAGCAGGGAACAGACTCCAGCTGAAATTAAGGGATAATTAGGAATACCAAGCAGTAGTTTCAATATAAAAACCCCACCTAGAAGTCGGCTTTTAAGTAGCTGTGACATTAATAGAAATCTGAAAGGAGGAAAGCTCTGGCTGCTTGAAATGCAGGAGCTGGTGGGATTTGAGCTAATGCATTGCATGTTCATTTTTAAGGGCTTGCTTCTTTTTTTTTTTTTCTTTCTTTGCTGTACAAAGCTCTGCTTCCACCTCGGTAAGTGAAGCTAACTGTATCTAGTTTTACACAATGCAAGCAGCATCCTGCATCTGCAGAGATCACATTTTAGTGTTTATTCATAACGAGACCGTGCTGCATCCAGAATTCACTGGATTTCTGTGGTCAGACCTCAAAGGAAGTCTAGGGGGGGCGAAAGAGGAAAAAGGGGAAAAAATATTCCCTCGCACCCATGCATCAGCTGGGAAGGCTGTGTCCGTACAAACTCCCTGCCGTAGCATCGCAGAACAAAGGGCAAAAGAAGTTTCTGAAAATCATGTCTATGCTGGCGTAGCGCAGACGCAAATATTTTCCTGCTGAAACTCAGGTCCGTGGTAGCCTGGGGATCTTTTTTCAGGTCTCTCTTTGCAGAAGAGGAGAGCTTCCCCGTGGACTGATGGTCCTGTAATCCAAATAAGCAATGAAACTGTATTTGGAGATGGATGGCGGTTTTACAACAGGGTGGATGTGGGGCTCTGGTTCATATCCATCGAAGGAAATGTGGAAACAGATTTTATTACTCCAAAATCTTCTGACTTCATCAGAATTGTTTTTTTTTATCCTTTTGTCTCGGTTTGGGGGTTGTGCTTGGAGGGTGGAGCAGCAAGCTGTGGAGAAAAGCAGGCCCTTTGCCTGAACGCTTTCATCTAGCAGCCCCCGCCATCCGAACGCTCGATGGGAAATCCGTGATCAGCCCCAAAAATGTGTCCTTTGAAGAACTCAGCACCCTCTGCCCTGCTCTGGAGCCACTGATGGTTCTGTGCGTTGCTGTGAGAACTCCGGGATGTTTTAT
The DNA here is from genome assembly GCA_009806455.1 of Tetrax tetrax. Lineage (NCBI taxonomy): Eukaryota > Metazoa > Chordata > Aves > Otidiformes > Otididae > Tetrax > Tetrax tetrax. The sequence continues at coordinate 462,440 of WHYT01017906.1, read as the reverse complement.
ATGTTCACAGTCTACGTGGATCATGAATGAATTAATTTGCCTGGGAACGAGTCGATGGCAGCAATTAAATCGGCTCCGTAGCTGCCAACGTGTCTCTAACTGGCACAAGCCTTGCAGGGCACTGGGACAAACACTTTAAAGCTCGTAGAGAAGAAAGGGGTGGGCATCGCTGTCGTCGGGTGTTGGTGTACCAGGGGTGTCCCTGGGGACAGCGTGTTTCACGCTGAAGCGCTGGGAAGGGCCTGAGTAAGGTCCTCGCTGCCGTCGTCGATGCCAAACCAACTGCACGGGGCAGGGCAAGGTTTCTTCATCACGTTGGTAATGCCACGCACGGTTTTTTGGGTTTTTGAGGGCTCTTCCAGCCAGTACCCAAATAATCCCTCCCTTACTGGTCCCCTCTGGTTGAGTTGTGGAGGGGATGGACTGGAGCACTGGATTTTTTCTCCTCTGCGGTAGCCGGAGACCCTGGGCTCACTTTGCTCCCCCCATCCCTCTCAAGGACCTGGTTCCCAAGGGACAGCAAGAGATTAGGGAGGAAGATCTTCACCCCGCGATGCGCAAAAAATGGGGAAAATAATCCAGTGAGGGAACAAGAACATTGATTGTGTCCCCTCATCCTCTTGCTGTGATGTTAATGAATGTAACGTAAGATGGGGGATCATGGAGACTGGCTTTTCCTTTGACTTAAACTTGGCCGGTGACGCCGTAATCTTGAATTTGTGACATCAGTGTTCACGTCCTGACAGCGGAGGAGGTTCGTGGTGTCGTGCCAGAGGCTTTGGGTTTGGATGGGGAGGAGCAGGGAGGCACTTACAGATAGTTATAAATAGCCCTTTTACCTAATAAGGGATAGTGGGGAAAAAAAAAATCCTGTCTCGGTTTTGACTCTTCTTTCCCCTTGCAGCCAGCCAGCTTGAAATTCCCCATTCATAATTTATTTTTTACAATATTTAAGATTTTTTTTTTCTCTACCTTACTAAATTTTAAACACAAACTGCTTTTGTCCCAGTCCCCTCTGTGTGATGCGAACAAAGACACTAAAAGATCTGATGCAGCAGTGCTGCAGCTTTCCAGCTCACTGGGATTTGGGGCTGGGACCGGGAGCTCCCAAGCTCCTGTAGAGCATCTTTACCCCTCTGGGTCACTGTGGCCTCGTTTATTCTCCTCTTCCATTGTTGTCCACAGTTATAAGATCAGACTGTTTTGAAAAAGTATGTCTGGTGCCAAGCCATAAGAGTTAGTGGGATTTTTTCCTCTCTTCGTGAGACCTTGGCTTGACCCATGAAGTGACTAAGCACTAAGAGGAGACATCAAGAGGAGGAGGTGGTTTGCCAGGAAAACACGCGACGTGGGGGTTGATTTGTGCAGGTTGGAAGCCGATGCCCAGATTTGAAGCCATCAGCTGCCTCTGGCAAGAGCTGGGCTTTGGGTGGAGGTGGCCTTGAACCAACGGCACGTATGAAAACAAGGATCCTCAGGCTGAATATATATATATTTTTATTTATTTATTTATTTATTTTTTAATGACAATGTTTTATTTAGCTGGCAACTCTCCCTGTGAGCGGGGTGAAGAGCTGCCACCTTTATTACTTACAGGAGGGGAAAAATGCAGCGACTTATTGCAAATATTGCCAGGCAGCAGAGGCGAGCCGGATGAATTTGTTGTTTATTGAGCTGGGTTGCCTGACAGATATGAAATTCTTCGCGTGAACTGTGTCGGGATTTCTCTGGAGAGCAGCTGTTCCCCAGTTTTTTTTGTTTTTTTTTTTTTTCCCCCCTCCTCTTTCTCTCTCTCTTTGTGGAGTCAGTAAGCAATTTAAGAGGACCTGGGGGGGGGGCATACTGTAAATAAAAAAAATTAATCAGATTTGTGTGGCTGGGAAAAAGAATGCACAATAATAGCTGCAAAGCTTGGATAAATGAGTTTGGATTTTGTTTTGGTTTTTGTTGGGTTTTTTTTTTTTTTTTAATAAGTGCTTTTCTGCAGCCAACTGCTTTACAGAGTGAATGGACCTTCTCTAGCTACCAGTAAACGATGAGATATTCCTTCTGTCTGTTTATTTTAGTTGGGCTGTGTTTTCAACTGCAGTAAACAGCTTTTACAATATCTGGCGCTGTAAAACATAAAGCGTAGCGTGCGTTAGGAAAAATAGATGCCTAAATAAATGCGGTAAAGTGGGGTGAAACATGATTTTGCGTGTGAGGGGAAAGTGCTGACCCACCTGATGAGACGCTCCCCTTGCCTTTGGCTTCAGCGGGAGGTGGTGGTGTTAAGATGAGGGAGGAACTTGGAAATTAAAAAGTTCTTGAAACTCCACAGCTCAATACTGCAGTGTGCTTGCGAAGCTCTGTGCTTCTGGGGTGGTGCTGAGGGTGAGGAGAGCCAGGGGGTTGAAGGCAATGTAAATAATCACGCTGCATTAATCATCTTGCCATGCAGAGGGATGATGATGATGGCGGCTCTCCAAAGGTTTGTTCCTCTCCAGTAGCCTTGATGGCCACAAGCATTTTTGCCATCTTCTTCTCTTTGCCTCTGGAACTGGTAGCAAAGGTGTTTGGGTGCTGGGTGTTCTCCAGTCAGCTGATAAAACAAATTAATGGAAATTACACTGTGCACATATTCAGGAATTTCTTGTTTAGGTTTGGGGAAGTCTGCGGCTATTTTGGTTTTGTTTTTGTTGATTGCTCCAACTTCACCTGAGAATTAATTTCTGCCTGGTTTTTGCTTACCACAAGCAATTGTGTGGATTATGATTTCCTAGGACAAGCTCCTTAACTGATTCTTATTTCCTCTTCACCCTCATCAGCGCCAGGGGACTATCAGCAATGGTAATTTCCTTTTTGCTGATTTTATTAAAATGTGCTACAATGAATTGCCTCAACACGTGCAAGCTCGCCAAATTGGTGTAGATATTTCAGACCGTGCAAGGGTTTCCCAGGCAGAGTCCCCACTCGGATGCCTCAGCTGCCGTAGGGACAAGACTCTTGCTCGTATGTAGAGCGTTGTCACCGTGGGGCAGGAGGCAGACAGGAAAACCAAGACTGTCTAATTTTGTGGCATGGACACAAGTGTGCTCTGACCTGGATTTTGCATGGTCAAGACTTATTACCTTCATCTGGATAAGAGCAGTTGACAAAAAAAAAACAGAGGAGGTGCCCAAATCTGTCGGTGTCTGCCTTGTCTTTCCATGGAAGGAGGCAGAATCCCCCACTACTCCACCCACATCACGTTTAATGGCTCTCGGAGTGTGTTTTTACTCTCAGGGCACAAACCAATATTTGGGATCAGTGCGGAGCATCATGCTCCAGGATAGCTCCTGAACCAGTGGCGTGGTGGTGGATGCCCATTTGGTGGGGTCAGTGGAAGCTGGGCAGGTTGAAAGCCAAGGGGTGTTTTTTCCAGAGCTGGGACTGCATTGAGCCTTGAACATCCTGGCCAGGGTCTCTTCTGTCACATGAAACAATTTCTTGTGGCTGTCCCCTTATCCCAATTCACTCTGGTTGAGAGATTAAACCATCGTGTTGTTTAACAGCAGGTCAATGTGGAGCAAATCCAAGCAACGATCTTGCACCTAAAGGATGGAAATGAGCAGAAACTCCTCAAATTGTTGCAGTTTGAGTGTGAGGAGGCAGCCGGCAGCGTGGACAACTTGAGCCATGGCATTAATTAGCAGAGATTGATGGTACCGTGTGAAGCTTCCCAATGGAAATGAGGTTATCTCCTGGGTTGTGTGGGGCTCGTGGGATGTGCTGGCAGCTGGCAGATTTATGACGACTCAAACAGGATACGATATTGAATGGGACAGTGCTTACAGCTCCTAAAGTCAGCTGCTGATATCCCAAGGAAGAAGATGAAAAGTTGGAAGAGAATTGTCAAAACAAGTGTTCTTATATTCTTCTTCTTCTCTCTGTCTTCGTACGTTGGTAACATCCTACCCAAATCCAGTTCCTGGCCCTCTGTAGTGGAGAGTTTTCTTCACCCCGTGAGATGTGATTTCAGACGTTACGTGCTGTGCATAACCTGGCAACCCACCTACACGCGGCAGCGGAGCGGAGGCAAAGTTATCTAATAACAATTGAATATTCGGCTGGAAGCAACTTACTTTGCAGCCTTGAACTATCGACTTGCCGTGGTAGCTGAGATTCAAAAATACAGGCGAGGAAAAGCAAATTGGCACCTTATAAAAGGTGACTCTGACGTGAGGGATCTGTTCTGCTGTAATGAGGTTTTATTTCCTGCGGTAACAAAGACAAAGCCACCTGCCTCAAATCAGGCTGATATCCATCGCTGGTGTGGGCGTTGCGTTTGGTATTACCTGCGGCACTGGAGAAGCCCCAGCCAGCTCCCCCAGTTCCACGTGCAGCGCTCCTGCCCTCCGGAAACCTCAAATTGCTTCCCAAAGCCTTCAGAGATGTTGGAGCACAGCCACTCTGGGGTGGAGCGTGTCGGCTGCTTCATAAAACCTAGATATGCAATACAGAGTTCAGCCAGGAGTAGGCACCGAAAATGATTATTTGCCTAAAACCATCTGAGAATTTCAGCCCAAGTTAAATTCTAGTTAAGCCCTAGTTCTCAGGGCTGTTTTTGAAAAGGAAAGGCAACCAGGAGGAAACATCTTAACAAGCAAATGGCACAACTCCGGCTGAGCTCGTGCCTCCTTTTCAGAAGGAAAATTCTTGTGCTATTAGGGATGTTTACACATTGGGATACAGGGAGCGTACCGATGTAATGCAATTCTCCATGTAGTTAGTCACTCAATTAATTCCTGCACTTCTTTGTCAGAAAGTTGGCAACACATCGTGTCATTGTGAGCAGCGGGGTTAATGAGCACGTTCTTCAATATTAATCTTAGAATCAAGTTCTGTTGACTCATCATCCTACAAAAGTCTTACTTCATGAAAAGTTAGCGTTGTGCTGGCGGGAGGGAACAGTTTAGTTCGGGGCCAGGAGCCAGGCGCTGGCTTTGGGCTCTGCGCTTTGTGCCGGGGTGGGACCCATCCCTCGTGGGCTGCGTGCGCTGTGGGTGCATCGCCGGCACTGATGACTTACGGGATATTTTGGTTATGACGGGATAGACGGCCGCACGCCAGAACGTTGGGTGCTGTTTGCAGCTTTGGTTTTGGAGCTCGGCACTGGTAGCGGTTTCTGGTGGCAGTAACTCGCTCTTGGAAAGCCAAAGTAGAAGGGTTGAGTTGAGATACAGCAGAGAACAGACATTGGCCATTGAGATGCTGGGTTTGGATGTTACTGGGGTGCACTGGGATGTGACGGCGAGCCCAGGAGTTGGAGGAAGCAGCAAGATTTTACTTTCACCTCCTACCCAGCTTAAAAGTGGTTAATGGAGGAACTGGGGGAAAGGGAGAAAACCCCAGCTGAGAGCATGAGTGTTTGCTGCTGAGCTATAAACTTCTTGCAAATATGGACTTATAAGGCAACACTTAAGAATCTCATTTTAAGCCTTGTTGCATTAATGGGTAGTGGGTCTATTTTTAAATAAATTTACAAGAAGAGAAAACTTCCATTTTGTGAAATGGAGCGAAAAGAAAAGTATTCTGAGCGCGATGGTTTTAAATGGAGCATCCTTGCCTCAGCAGCCCAGCAGTTATGTATGGAAAGTTGCTGGTTTTCTTTGATTTCCCACCTCTCCTGGTAAAATCAGGGGTTGGGAGGAAGTGACGGGTGTGAAACGAGCAGTGACGCAGAGGGCGATCGCGCAGGGAGGGCGCTGAGCTGGGGTAAGGGGCCGACAGCCCGGGTGTTAACAGCCCCTGCTCCTGCTGTAGCTGCCCTCTCTGTCCTGTCTCTTAACAGTTGCTTCCAGTTGTAAACGTCAGATGTGGCTTCAAAGAGGGGTTTTGGAGGGGAGAGAGGAGCAGAAGGCTCGCACCTCAGAGAAGCAACTGTGAGGATTTACTGTAGATCCATTGGGTGTTACTGTTTTCCAAAAGCAGGCTTGCAGAAGGGAAAGTAGACTTGGATCTTAGAATTTCAAAATATCTAAAATGTCTTTGTTTTGTTGTTGTTTCAACTTCTCAAATTGCCCATCCAGGGGCACAAGAAGGCTCATGCAGGAGGGTTTTGCGGCAGCTCCCCTGCTGCTGCGTGACACAGAGAAGGGAGCATTACGGGAAGGCGAAGCCGCGTGTCCAGCGCGGTTTTTTGGCCGGTGTGAAACTGCGGACATTGACACCGTCACCCTGGATGCCGAAGCTCGCTCGGAGCTGAGCCTGAGCTGATTTTGCAGTTGGGGCAACCCCAGTTTGCTCCTTTTTGCAACGGCCACAGCACGTCAGCCACGGGTCCAACCTCCATGGCCGTGGGGCCGCGGCAGGAGACAGCGAGGCGTCAGCCAGCAGCAACATTCCGGGAGGGAATTTGTTAAGTATAATTCCTGGCTGTTCACAGGCAGTGGTTTGTATTCCTGCAGCCTTGTCCCAGGGAAGCATCTCTCCCGCCCGGTCCCGCTCTCCGCAGGGAATGGCAGCCCACGCAGTGTGGCCGGAGGGTGGTTGCTGCACGTGTGGGGCTGAGCTCAGCTAACCCACAGCCCCCCAAAGCCACCATGGGGCTGCCAACCCAAAGGCTTTATCAGCAGAGTGCCGGGCTGGTCGGAAGGCAGCATCCTTCAAAATGGGAGCAGTAGCAAGGCTCCTCTGGGTTCCTGGTCTGGAAAGGTTTTTCTCCTCGTCGCTGTTGACATCTGCATGGACATTCTACACCCTTGCGCAGCTCCGGTCCAAGACACTGGAGCTCGCCCAGGCCAAGGAACTCGATAGGACAGTTTAATCCTTGGCTGCGACAGTGAAAAATATCGAGGTCAAATGTGCGTTGTCATGAAGGTTTCGGTTTCCCCCCACGCTGCTCCAACCTTTCCTTTTATACGAGATACATGTGTCAGCGTGACCCTCTCCAGCTGGTGGGGCTCAGCTGATGTTTCTGGCCCCATTGCATGCGTGACGGCTGGGTGGCATGAAGCCTCCTCTCCTCCGTCCCCGCGGCTGGGCTCTCCAAAGGAATGGTCCTGGGGTGGGGGAAATGCAGCAGCCCCGGCCGGTGGCGTTGGCCAAGAAACTCTTGAAGAGGCACAGGGGACTCCTGCCTGCCGGGGTCTCCAGCTGCATCCCATCACGGCCAGGAACAATGGAGTGATCCCAAAGCGTCTGCACAGCCCTTGGCAAGCGCGGAGGGTTGGCAGAGCCTTCCTCTCCTAAGAAGCGTGAAAAGCTGCCCTGTCCCTCACTGCGTGCGTGCTTCAGGCGCGGCTTTGCAGGGAGGAAGGTATCTGTCTCGCGCAGGGACAGCTGCGCTGCGGGAGGTTTGGCACGTCGCGCTCGGTCCCGACGGGAGGAATGCGTCCTCCTCCTCCTCGGAATGTCGGGCGGGCTGCCTTTCCTGCTCCCGTCCCAGCGGGGTGACGCTGTCACCCGCTCCCCCTCGCCGTCCATGGGGCGAGAGCAGAAAGCGCTGCTCGGGTGGAAAGGCCTGGGTGGGAAGGAGTGAACGTGGCAGGACAAGCCCTGAACCAGAGAGCTCCTGGAAGCATCTGGGGGTGGATTTGGACTCACCGGGATCCTGCCAAACCCCTTGGCTTCCCTGAGCCCTTTACGTGGGGTCTCAGGGAAGCCCACAGCCACCTCCGAAGCCACAAGAGCCATCGTGGCTGCCCTTTGGGTACCACTGCCTGTGCTGACACTCTGTCTGAGGCTGAAAGCAGAGGTTTTACACAAGGTGGTATTTTTACTCTTGGTCTGTCGTCAGGGAGGAGGAGCTGGAGGCGGTTTGGCCTTTGGAATTTTTCTACGTTTTTCCATAGCAGGTTGAATGCACAAAGCCATCTTGTTCCCTGTGCAAACGCTGCTCTTTCAGTGCGGCAAAACCTGATGCGAGCGTGATCTGCTCCCATCCAGGTGTGTTTGGGACACGGGGGCGATGGGACGCTCGGCTCCGTGTCACCTTGGGGCTGCCTTCGCGTGGCAGCAGCCAGCGTCTCCGCTCAGCGAAGGAGCCAGATCTGTGTGTAAGCGCGCGGGATTTAGAATGGCAGCAGAGAACGTGTGCGCCCGGCGTGTGGGAAATCTATTGATGTTAAACTGAGGAGATTCTGTTTAGCAAACTTTGTCACCGGGCTTGTGAGGCAATGAATCAGCCGCAGCGCAGCGGGGAGGTGAGAAGGGAGTGCGGGGTGCGATGCTCGTGTTTGTGACTGAGATAGGGGCATCTTGGGTGGGAACGCCTACCCTGGGCACGCCGTCCCCCAAAACCCCACGTCCTCCTCTCTGTTCCCCAGGGCCATTAGGTGCCATGGGATCCGCTGCAGCCCAGAGGCCACTGTGATGGCTGAGCGTTGCGGCACGCTCACCCTGAAGTTTTGCTTTCCTTTGTGCGTTTACCAGCCGTTGAAGTAGCAGCTCATCAGGCGCGCAGCTCGTTTAGCATCGCCCCGCGGCCACGCGCGTAACCCAGGTACGTTAGCCACCCTGCACCACCGCATAATTATTCTCCATCAGGTAGCGAACTTCCTGGTTAAATGAATTAGGAGTAATTATAGGTATCACAGCATAATTGCGACGTGGCTGCTGCTTGCAGGATGACTAATTGCCGTGTCCCGTGAAGCAGCTCTGCTGTGTGTACACACACATGCACTGGGGTCGAGGAGCTGGGGTTTTGCTTTACCTCTTGCACTTTGAAGCTGCGTGGTTCTGCTGCCGTGAGGAAGCAGCGTAGCGATGCGTCTCAGTGACAGAAACACAGACTTTTCCCAAGAGCCTCCTCCCGTATCTCCTGTCTCCTTTTGGGCTTGGCTCGGGTTCAAGTGCCCGGGGACCACTGGGCCGGGGGAGGCTTGTGGCCACTTCCTCGCCCCCACGGGCATCTCCACCTCTGCCCACCCGCGAAACCGCAGCACATCCATGCAGGAAGGGCACAGTCCTTGCTTCAGCCTCCTTAAATATCTCCCTGATGTTTGCATGCTGCAGTGCACCCACATTGTATTTGTGCGATTAGGTGATGTACTGGAGGAGCATTTTAGGAATGAGAGGTTTCTCCCAGCAGAGAAGAAAATTGTAATTTCTTTGGTGAATTAATGCTTTGCTGTGTGTTACTCCATCCCTTCTCCCTGCTCCCTGCCACCAGCTGGGATGTGTGTGTCCCATCAGAAATTACACCGGGTCTGTAGTTGCGGTTTGCTGCCTGCCGTAATGATCCTACCTGAGTTTTCCGTGACTTGGAGCCAGGAGTTTGCTGCTGAGCTCGGCTCGCTGGGAGCCTGGAGTTGGTGGGGTACAAATGACGTGAGCTCAGGTCACGAGTCCCGGCGCAGAAAAGCAGCGGCTGCAGCCGGGCTTCAGCTCGGGAACCAGCTGTGAGTGATGCACAACATCTGGCCTGCTTCAACAAAGCAAATCATCACGTTGTAATCGGCCAACCTGCAAAATACCTGCTTCTGCTAGGAGAGTGCTCTTTATGGAAAGGAAAAACCTAGCTGGGGTTATTTTTGCAGCGCTCTCGGTTGTGTTTCCTTGGACCGCTGGTGACATCCAGTAGCCAGCAAGCTTAATCACAAGAAAATATTTTCTATAGATCTTTCAGAATATCTGCTTCAGCCTGAATTTCAAATAAACATTGCCATGTTTGGAAATCTCCCTGGTGTGCCCCCCCATCCTCTCTGCGTGAACTTTTGCTGAAGGGTGACTCATCATAATCCCTTCCCTAACAACAGAAATACCAGGCTGAGCCGCCTTTGGGATCTGGAGGGTCTGTGCTCGGGTTTTGGATGCAACAAAAGACAAAACACTCACGTGTTCTTGGTCACCAGATGGATTTTCCCCCCTATTTTGGTTTTCTCCCCCCATTTTTCCCCCCATTTTCTGATTTTACCACGCAGTTTGAATTTGCAAGTGGCAGGAGCAATGCCCGGGGATGGATGTGCCGGGCTGATGCGGTGCCACTCCGGGTGCTTCCAAAGCGTGGGGCATCTTTCCCCCGGGAGCTCATTAAACACGGCCCAAGGCACGACCGTGATGTATTTATTCCCCTCTCCCTGCCCTCTCTCCTCAGTGTAGTGGATTTAAATGTAAATGTTAATTTACGGCTTTAATCCTGCTGGGCGGTGGGCTTGGGAAGCGGATGAGCATCAAAATGAGCGGAGGCTATTCTGCTGGTCACCTGGGCTCTTTAATTAATGCTCCGTGAAATTGCACTTTGATGAGGGATCACTTTAAAGGTGTAATTATAGAATTATAGAGGTGTAACAATTAGCCAGGCTGGTGTGGATGTGAGTGTTTCCGATGTACGGCCCACACGATGCTGGCTCTCCGGCAATCGATAGGTACAAATCTGAACTCCGGTGCGAGAAAGAGGAACGAATTGTCAAATACATCCCCAAACCCCTTGTTTGTTTCTCCAAAAAAAGATGACCCACCAGTGGCTAAGGCGTTTCCTTTGGCGATGGACTTCTTAATGAAGTTGCTGACATGGTGAGTGCTAGAAAAAGCCGATGTCTAGGGCTGCAGGGAGCGTTTCCAGGGAAGTGCTGTGGTTTGGTTAAACCTCGACAGTGGTGCTCTGGGTGAAACCCATCCCAGCAAAGCGTGGGTGGTGGGGAGTCTTTCCGAGACCTGTTCACTTTTATGATAAAAGTCCATAAAAATTACCCCGAAGCCCAGGATAAGAGCACTAATTTATTAAGTTTGCAATTCACAGTCAATTTTATCCCAGTTAAATCACTTCCTTCCTCTCCCCGTCTCCATCCCCCTCCCCAGTTCATCTTCTAAGGATGTGTCATTACAAAACTGACAATTTTGAGCTCAAACTCTCCTTTTTAGGGTTTGCACAGCACGAGCCAGCAGCAGTCCCCAGTGATTCACAATCGTAACCTGCCCTCAGCTGCGGTTTGCTCTCCAGTGCCGTTGGCCTCGTCCCGTGGATCCCCCAATGGGGATGCCCGCGCCTCGGTCCCCGCTTGCAGGGTGCTTAGAAAAATCAAATATCTCCTGCTTTTCTTACGGGGTGTTTTGCACAAATGCACAGACGTGTGTTGAGAAGCTTTAATGCTTCTCTACGCTCTGGAAAATACCCAGTAAAGAGAAAAAAGTAGAAAGGGGAAGAAAGAAAGAAAAACGGTGCTGCCTTTACCATAGCTTATCTTTCTTAATTTATTTCGCAAAATACGATATGCAAAGGTTCCAGCTGCCAACTTTTTCTCTTTGATGGCCTCATAATTCCTTTAAATTAAAATGCAGCCTTTTCCCCTAAATTGAAGTTAAAATCTATTGATTTAGTGGAGAGAGCGCAGCTAAATGTGTATTTGTATGTGTGTCTGAACACTCTACTTAAAAACATTTGGGGAAGGGCCTTTAAATGGAATAGTTTTGCGTTCATCCTCCCTGTTTCTTGGTGATTCTCTGGTGGAAAATTTGAATGCTGCCTGGCAAATCCTAGCACCAAAAATTCATCAGGCTCAGCACTAAAATACCGACCTCGTAACCGCTGCCTGTTCGCCATGCATCCCCTGACTGTTTGCCTGGCTCCGTACAATTATTTTAAGGATACTCCTCTGTCAAAAACTGTCAGGCTGGAAAAGCGGTCCTTGCTTTGGTTCCTTTCTTAATTTCTCTGGGCTGGTTTCAGCCAGGCAGCCGTCTGCTGGTCAGATCCAGGACTGGAAGGGAAACAAGAATTCACGTTTCCCGAGGCAGCGGGCGGGCGGGAGGGATCCTTGGGAGCTCCCGGCCAAGCCCCGCGCCTCCTGTGTCCCCGCCTGCACCCCTCCTCGCCTCCACCAAAAGGGCAGGCTCCTTCTTCTGCCCACAGCCAGTTTTTCATAATTTTTTTTTTTTTAAATCAATTAATTTGCATTTTCCCGTGGGAATCCTAGTGGCACAAAGAAGGAAAATCCCAATTAGTTTTAATGTGAGGCAGTCCGAGTGCTCGCCATCCTGTTAGGTTTATTTTGTGTTTGCTTTTGCGCCCATCAACAGCCCTGCTACGTTCACAGAGACCAAGCGCAGGCACTGGAGAAGCAGAAGGGGCTCTGAGGGGTCGGGGCCCTGGCTTTGCAGTAATGTACAACTTGAGTAAATCCGGTGAAACTCCCTCTCTGTCTGCTTTCGCTAGTCATTACCTTCCCTTGCCTTGATTTGTAGTGAAGGGGATGGTGGTGGTGTAACTAAAAAAAAAAATAAAAAAATGCACAGATGTTTCATTTTTAGATCTTTTCTCCCCCTTTTCCACTCACTTCCTCATTATTTAAGGAGTATCGTCTGTATAGTACGTCAGGAGGTATATACATCCACAGAAATACGCGTATACGCGCACGCTGGGTCTGTCTCTCCCCCACCCCTGAGCTAGGGCAAAACTATCTTGTCCTCTGAGTTCAAGATGCCATGCCTTTTTTCCCAGTGGATTTGGCATTCCTCTCGGAGCCAGCAGGACTTTTTGGGCAGGGAGCCACAAATAATACGAAAAGCCAAGCCGGGGCTGGGATTTTGTTTTGGGGCTTTGCTTTGTAGATCATTGCCATGGAGGGGGCTTCAGTGGTTTTGGGGGGATCAAGCGGTAGAGGGGTGACTTTTGGGCTCTTAATTTAATTTTTCCAGTGCTCAGGTGATCGTGCTTTGCCCGCCTGTGCTGCCAGGGTGAGAGCAAGTTTGAACCTCTCTTCCAGGGTGAGCTTCCCTAGAAACTTCCCTAGAAACCTTCTGGGAACACATTTAATTGGGCTCTGAACAATAAAATGGGGACTCCATAGGCTGTTATGCATATGTGACTTTTTTTTTTCCTTTTTTTTTTTTTTTTTTTTTTTTGCTTTTATACCTTGTCAGCAGCTTGCAACTATGGTAACAACACAAAGACGAAACAGAAACTTGATTAAATCAATGCATCAGATGAGTTCCTAACATAGACTCTGCTTCTTCACCCCCCAAACAGAAAAACTGCTAAAGAGTGAGATGGAGCTAGACTGTAGGGTGGTTTGTTTTTTTTTTTTTCTCCCCCTGGCAAATCATTTGGGATCACTATATTTATTTTTTCAACTCTTGCTTTTTCATTTTCCCCCCTTTTTAACCAAATTGGGCCTGTCATTTAGATTGCAATGTTTTGCATATTTTCGCAGTTGCAGGGCAGAGAAGAAAAATGAAATATATGCAGGGTGGTTTGGTTTTTTTTTGTTTTTTTGTTTTTTTTTAACTTGGGAGACTAGGTGATGGTCCTAGAAGCAATTGAAACATGGTGTTTTTGCAAAGCTCTGCCTATGTGAGGTGGGGCACGCAGGACGTGGTCCCAAGTCTTTTTGCAGGGGCTCTCGTGTCGCGGAGCAGCCACGAAGCTGCACACACCCTTTCTGTTGTATTTCCCTGCCGCGTTGGCACGAGGGTCGCAAACCGCTTTGGAAATACTCATTCGGCTCCGCAATAAATGTATCGGGGAGGGTGACAGGAATTTTGGAAGCGGAGCCTCTGAAAATTCCATCCTCCAGCCTGCGGCGAGTAGGTGCTGTCCCTGCAGCCGCGTTCCCGGGACGATGCTGTTCCAGCTTCACCCCGTGACTCATCCGTTGGAGCGGGAATTGCATCCAGCCCTCTGCTTCCCATCCCGCTGGCGTGCCTAAACAATTGCTGTCATCTTTAAACCTCCCTCTTCAATTGTGAAAGGCCGCTTTTGAGTAGGGGTTGACTTTCCCGGGTTGACAGATGGATGAACGTCAGGGGAGAGCCTGCGGGGACGGTGCACGGCGAGGACGGGAGCCTGGCGCGGCGTTCCTCGCGTGCTGGGAGGAGAGGGATAAATCCAGCCGGCGAATATTGCTCCATACTTAGCCCATGTGCTGGCGCAGAAGGAATGCAGGATGCGGCCCTGCAGTGCTGGCGAACAAAGCGAGGCACCAGAGTTTGTGAACCCTTAAAATAAACACGTGGGGTTTGTTGTTTTTATTTTTTTTTTTTCTCTTTTTGCAGCGTGCAAACTCATTTTTACTCGGTTTAATTATTTTGTGGAGAAATTTGAACTGACAAGGGTAAGCAACTGCCAGGAGCTGTGGCAACCTGAGTAATGAAGAGTCTCAGATGAATGTAATTCCTACTCTGCTTCTACCGAGAGACTAAATAAGAAATGCCGAGAACCAGACTCCTCACTTGCTAGAAGCAGACAGGATTGGGGCCCCAAATGGAAAGCACATTCTTAAATCAAGTTAATGGCCCTGGGACGCGGTTCCTCGTTGTCAGCCATGGGAAGGCTCCTTCTCCAGGTTGAGCTGGAGACAGTTTGTTCCTGTTTGGTGGAACCAGCTGGTGAAATCACGGCCAGTTCCCAAAATTGCCTATTTAAAAAAATTGCCATCAGCAAGTTTCACTCCTTGGCCTCTCCTGCGCTGCTGCCCAGGAGCAAGCCTAGCTGGCATCTCCTCTTGGGCTTTTGCTGCCCACTCATCCTCTCATGAGGAAATTCTCAGCACTGGCCAGGTGGATGGAGAGGAACCAACCCCTTGCTGACCCCATTGCTGGTCCCAGGGAGCTGCCCCACAGCTGGCAGGGTGAGTTTGTCAAGGTGCCGGGGTTTCTGTACAGTTGGGTGGTGCTCATGCGAAACCTCTCTGCGGTTGTTGAGGTTTTGTGCGTTGTTGAGGTTTTGTGTGGCTCTAAAGGGGGCTGTGGTTTCCGTCGTAGCGGATCGGGTTCTTCCCTCCGCCTTTCGCTGTAGTCAGCTCCCAAAATGTGAATTTTTCATGCCCTCTAACGGGCTGAGATGGGTCTCTTGCTTGCTCATGCCTTTTCTCTTCAGACGCTTTCCCAAAGTTATGGACGACTTGGGGGTACTCTGAATGGCAGGCTGTTATAGAATCACAGAATGGTTTGGGTTAGAAGGGAGCTTTAAAGATCATCTCATCCAACATCTTCCAGCAGACCAAGTCCCTCAAAGCCCATCCAGCCTAAGCTTGAACACCTCCAGGGATGGGGCATCCAGCTTCCTGTGCCTTACCACCCTCACAGTAAAGAATTCCTTCCTTATATCTAATCTAAATCTATTTCAGTTTAAAACCGTTACCCCTTGTCCTATCTCTACCGACCCTGGTAAAATGTCTCTCTTCATCATCCGTTGCAGTTACGCAGTCGTGATTTTGTGCTGTTCTCGCGGTATCTATGAGCAAAACTGCTTCAGGTGATGTGACCTCCTGGGTAGTGGCTGACATAAGGTTGACGCTCTTATCTTTTATACATTTGTCTTCTTGTGAAACATGGGTTTTAAAGTCTCAGTCGCTGCACTCGGGCAGTTTCTTTAAATAACCAGGGATGATAAAACCTTATCAGTGGAAAGGCCATCTGTTCCCTTGCATTCTCAGAGGAGTGGAAGTGCAACTTCTCTCCGCACATCCCTTCCTCCGTCCGGCCTTCCCAGGGTCTCTAGCTCAGGTGTTGGTGGCTGTCATACCTGTTCTCAAACCTCCCCATCTGGTGTGCTTTTTCCAGCTATTTGTGTGCCCAAAATCCAAGTATCCTTGGAGGAAAGATTGCTCTGTCTCAGTAGCTGGCTGTTACCCCAGGAGCTCTTCGTCCCTTCGAATTCTCCATCGTTTGACACCGCTCACGTGTGTGTGCTTGGCCCGGACCAGGGGGACCAGTTAACCTTAATCAAGGAAGGCAAATGAAAGGCTGGGAAATAATCTTGTTGAAGTGTTTAGATTTAAAGATCTGACATTAGAAGAGAGTAAATGTCAAATTGAGTTTAAACAACAGAATAACAGTCGAAGGGCCAAATTTTTCTCTAGTGTATACGGCTGCAAATCCACTCACTTCCCACAAAGAATTTGGCTCTGTTTCTAGGCAAGCCTTGCATTCCTGTCCCCAATTGCTGGGCTGCAGAGGTTCATGGCAGCCACCCTGTAACTGGCCTGCGGTGCTCCAGCCCCTCCAACCGTGGGTCCTCTCCGCAGCCCGATGCAGATGCCAACTGGACCTGCTGCCTCTCATGTCTCCCACATGCTGTCAGACCAGCAAGAGCCTTCTTTTTGCTCTTCCTTATCCTATAATATTCCTTTAATTTGGATAGCCCTTGTATTTTCCCTGCAGTTTACCTTGCTTTCTGTGTTGACTGGGTCCCTGTCCAGTGCATTTTCCACCAACCTCACCACCCAAGATCCCTCTGTGCCCTCCAGGTTCTCCCACCCACACTCCCCCTTTGAGGACGAGCAGGGATGTGCTGCAAATGGACAACCCCCATTTGGAATCTATTTGTGTTTCTCCTGAAGGGCTTTTCATTCCCATGCAGATGCCGCGGTCAGGAAGCGATGCTTAATCATCCCTTGATTGAACAGAAAACCAGCGAATATGCTCACATTTGGGTTTTTCTCAGAAGCTGTTAGACAATTGATCAGATGATGAGAAACCTCATTTGGCTCAGTGGGAGCATGGTCTTCAGTTAGGTACTTATTTATGAGGTCTTCTAATGAAGATAGATGATGGTTGTGGTACCTGGAATAGAAAACAGAGCTTGTAATGGAGAATGCAGGAAGGTGGTGGTTATGTTGTTAACATATCCCCAAGAAAGCACCTGAAAAAATATCAGGATGCTGACGTTGCCTTCAGGTACGCGCACTTGAGGTCACTTCCAAAGGCTTTCAGCCAAAATTATCCCATGTAGGCGTACCCACCAGGAGCCTGTGGAAGGTAGCGGTCCTTGCAGCTCTACGGAGGGTGAGTGGCAGGAGCAGCATGCAAGGAGCATTAATTAAAGAGTGTTTATGAAGTAATTGGCATTAAACATCACTAGAGCTGCCTTGCTGCAGTTGTAATTATTGCAGAACACGGTTTCCATAGGCTGTATGCAAAAGGTGTTGTCGCAGAGTGCGGGCGCAGCCCAGAGAAATGGCACATGGACGGCTGGTCTGCTGGGGTGGAGAGAGGGTGAGGTAACACCTGGTGTGGCTGCTGCTACTGAGGCCACCAGAGCATGCTGGGCTCCTCTGCCGTGCAAGCCAAGTGACGTCGTTACATCCCTAATGAGCAGGTTCTCGTGGACAGAGGTTGGGAGCGGAGAGCTGGTGCTGCTCACAGGACATTCTTTTGGGAGTGCACCCTGGGCTTGCTGTGGCCAACGGATGTTGATGAATGGGAGAAAATTCATGAGATCTTATTGAGGAGGTGGTGGGGAAGGCTCAGGAGGGTTTGGTTATGAGAGCTTGGCAAAAGGTATGAAAGGTGCAGGCATGTTGGAAAAAGGTATTGTTGCTAAAGAACTGGGATTGTGTGTGTAGGTCACAAGGATGAGCTTAACTGGGTGAACTGAAGATGCAGTAGGATGGTGCGTAACTGTCAGATAAAATAATAACTGTGTCTAAAAGGTGGGGCTGGATGTGGTCCAGACTGCACCTGATTTTTAGGTCCGTTTGTGTGTTTGCTTTTCAGAGGCAGAAGGTTTGTTTCTCCAAGGGTTATGTTTTGCGTTGAGATTCCCTGAAGAATTCAGTAATGGCTTAAATTTTGAACAACCCTCCCACCCCAATAAATCTGGATTCTCCATCATCTGAAGTCAAGACGCTAGACGGGCAGCTCTGGCCAATGTTTGTAGCCTGGTTGGTAGGGATGCTGGAGGGAGATGGTGGTTCTCTGGCTGTATTTAGCATGGAATAAAAAATTTGGTTTTCATAAAGGGAAGACCACCATCGTAACAGCGGGCTGATTCTGGTTAGCCTGCCAGTGGCTTTGCAGCACCCTGCTCCCTGGCACTTCGTTTCTCCACAACCACTTTCAGAACAACATGTTATTAGAGACAAACAACGCGTGCATCAGGCCATTGACATTTACAAATTAGCTTCTGCAAGCTTATGATTTGGGGTGATAGAACGGCAACGTGCTCTCCTCCGGGAGCAGCGCTCGCATCACGTGCGCCGGATTCCCACTCCCGTATTATCTTTCAGGGCTTTCCCCCGCCGCGGCTCCCCGTCCTCCAACCCTTCTCCAGGCAATTACTCAGCTGTTTCTCAGCTGTTCCTCGTAGCATGTTGCTGTCAGGGATGAGAAGGCAGTACCTCTGCTCTGTGGGTAGAGGTATTACTTTTATTTTTTTTTTCCCCTCTTTTATGGCTGGGATAAGCTGCCCCCGAGCTGCTGGAACAGCTGCGGGTCAGGGACAGCCGAGTGCTGGGCGTAGCGGTGCCCGGGTCTGGCGGGAGGGCTCGAGATGGTTATTTATGTTTTGTGAGCCTGACATTGCTCATGTTCGTAGGAGACTGATTCCCAAGCTGTACAAAATGAAGCTCTTTGGAGGTGTGTAGTTAGGGACGTGTGTGTAATTAGCACCCTTCTTGGGCTCAGGTCCTAACAAATCCTCATGCTCCCTGAGCGGTCGCTGGTTTCACGCCATGTTAAACCCGAGGCTGATGAATGAGGACCTGCTTCTCTTCCTCACCCCTTTAATCTACTGGGAAGCCCATCTGCAGTTAGTGTTAGATTTGGTTTTAACCTGTTTTTCTTTTTTTTTCCATATCTGAGAGCGTCCCACTCTCGGCCACACACACTAACAGCCTCTTATTATCACTGCTTAGGAGACCGTGTCCCTGCCGCTCTGTGAGTCGATGCTTTTCTGTTCCTGATGGAGACAAAAACCTGAATTTCTCTGAGAGGATTCTTTATATTGACCATAAGGGTTTTCCAAAACCTGCAACCTCCTTATCCTCTGTGAGAGGGGACGGGGATGAAACTGTGGCCCAAGAGAGATGCTCGGCTGGGAAGGAGCTTGTGTCACTTGGGCACGTTTCCGAAATGCATGCCTTGCAGGTTGGTCTTGGTTTGATTTTGAGGCAGTAAGGGCTTATTGAACTAGAGAAAGAAAGGCAGCAGCAATAATCTTTGTCATCTGGCTGTGTGTGAGGTTTTAATTAAATACCCGTTGTTGTTCCTGTTAGTTACTTTTACAAACCTGGCACCTTTCATGCTGCTGCGCGGCTTTCGCGTGCTGTCAGGAGGAAAAGCCCGATCAGGTCGGAGCCGCTTGTTTTCCCCGGCTCCTCGTGTTAGTTCATTTGTCTTCGGAGGCTGCTGTCAGCGCTTCTCCTTACAGGCCCTGAAGGTGCCCGTGTTTCTAGAGCTCATGGGAGATTCAAGCAAAGGCACAAGCTTCTGTCTCCGCTTTGTGTCTTCCAAGGCCCGTATCCCAGAGCAAAGCCCTTTGCTTCCCTTGCCCCGTGGCTTTGTGCATCCTTTCATGGGTGCTGCCCTGGGACCTCTGCCTGGTGATGCTGGGCAGGGTGCTGGTGGCAGGGACCTGGCAGCACGGAGGAGCTGCTGGGCAGGGTCCACCCTGGGTCTTCATCCATCTCTTCATGTTTTGGGATTGTCCTACTGCTCAAGTGCCCTTTGGGAAAGGAGGTCCTGATACCTTCAAACTGCTCCATTCTCCCTGGGTCCTTTTGCATCCCCCCTCCTGAACACCGCTGAGGTGTGAACCCTCAGAAGCAGGACCCTGCAGCTCCGTGCCCTCATGTCCATATCAAAGCAAGGAATCAGGGATTAATACCCAAAATCTGAGCCCAACCCATGTATCTACAGTCATCTGATACCTTAAACCACTGTGCAACCTCAGGAGACAACTGGAAAGTACTGTGTTAATCATTTTCTGCTGTTTCTTAATCTTGCTGGCTGGATCATTTGCAGTGGTTCTCCTGACCTCAGAGTTACGCTCGTTCATTCACGATGTGACGCGGCCGATCGCAGCTCCCCGCCGCAACCTGCGTTTCTCCCAGGCTTGGTGGGGGACATTTTGGCACTGGATTGTTTCCCAATGCGCCTGTTTGAGTTTCTCTTAAGGAATAAGTGATGCTGAGGGGACCTGAAAAAAATTCCTGATTTCAAAATACCAAAGCAGTTTGGGGAAGATGCACTGTATCCATGCGCGTTTCCCAACCTGAGCTGTGCAGAGGGAAACGCTCGACTTGGCTTCGCCCGCTTCACGTGTTTGTGGGAAATAAAAGCGCGTGTGCGTGCGTGTAAGGAGATGAACCCAACCTAATGCCTCCCAAGTGCTGGTTGCTTTTCACAGACCCATCCATCTGTTGATTAGGGTGAGAGCGAGTTGTTATCTCGCTGTTCTGTGTGGAGTTTGGAGAGTAAATGGAGCGTACGTTGCGCAACGCCTTGTAACCCTCCCGTCCTCGGCAGTGGCAGAGCTGAGAACACGAGGGAGTGGCTCACGCGCCATGTCGTGGCGTTTGCTGCCATTTTCTCTCACTACAGCTAAAGGCTAAAGATATGCTTTTTTTCTAGGGGGGGATCGGGGTTTTTCCAGGGATTGCATGGTGGGTTTCACTTTTATGGGGCATCTTCATGACCCAAGATGTCCCTCCTTGTCCCATTATCCCCACTGTGCCCCAGCCACAGCGGTGGGGGAGAGCTGAAGCATCTGGGCCCCCCCCGGGAGGTGGCTGGTGAAGCTCAGGAGAGCAGCACCTGCTCCCGGGGCCGGCTTGCTGCCGTCACTTAGGGGCACGGCCCCTGTAATCGACACCGTCCCCTGAACTCCCTTTGCTTTCCCACATCCACAGCTGCTGCTGGAGCTGTGCTTGCTCGGGGCTTTTCCAGCACGCTACATTTTTACGCGGTGTTCAGTTTTTCCAAGCTGCTTCAGCCTAGTTTTTGTTTGTTTTTTTTTTTTTTATTTGCATAAAAAGTGAGTGTTAACTCCTCACACTACCCTGCGCCTCGGAGAACTCTTGGTTCCCCTCCTCGCAGCTGCCCTTGATAGCACAGAGTTGGTCACGGTGATTTTCTTCTTGCAGAAATTAGCAGCTCAAAGGATGGAGTGAACATTTCGTGTTTTCAGGAAAATAAGTTTGGTTGTAAGAAACCTGAGCCTCCAAACATCAGACAAAACCAACTGAAACAGCTTCACCTTTCTAAATGGGAAATGGGGCTCCTCTCCAAAGAGGGAACTCTTCGGGGATGTTTTTTTTTCATTCACAAACCCACTTTTTCCTCATTTGGATAGAAGCTCCCTCAGAAAATTTATTGTCTTTGTGGTGGGAGCTGAGCTACTGAAGGACAAACTCCTCATAATAGGGAGAGAGGGGAAAAAAGGGGGGTAAATAGTGAAATACGTCAATTTCATAACTTTAGAACAGCCAGAAGAAGTCTATCCTGAAGACTGAGGTACACATGTGGGCTATACATATGACTGAGCTTTATGGCCCCACGGTAGCGACTGTAACCAAAATGCAGAGGAGTCCCTGCCCTGCCCCTGTGCCGGGCTCTCCTGGCTGACATTTCGAAGGGGGAAGTCATTTCTCCATCGCTGCTGCTGCTGCTGTTCTGCCACCGAGCACATTCACATTCCCAGTGTCACGCACGGAGATAACTGAAAAGCTGTTCTGGGCTTGTTTAGCAAAATGAAATTGTATCTCCTTCAGCCTTTAAGGAAAAGTCATGTCAGTAGGCGAGTATAAAGAATTGCTGACCCTTGTTGCTGAGATAAGGGTATAATGTCAGGCTTTTTTCTTCCCTCTTCTCCCTGCTCGATAGAAGTTAGGAGTGTGCCTGCCTAAGGACACAGATCAAAGCCCATCGCTTTTACCTTGAGTGAGATAACGCCGTCAAGACCAGAAAGACCCAGAAGAGCGACTGGTTCACAGAAGCTGGTGGGACCCCATCCCCAGGTCTCCGGCACCGGGATCCCCATGCATGGCAGGAACCGCCACATTCAGTGTGGAGCCCAGCGCTCGAGCAGAGGGTGGCTAAATCTCAGCACTCGTGGTTTTCTGCCTGCCGGGTCCCGCTGCCATTCCAGCCGGTGGAAAGAATTCTCCGAGCCCGGCAGGAGCTGCTTTTATCTGCGCAGATACCGGGGCCCCTTTTGGAAACTCTGATGGGGAGAGGAAGATAATATAATAAGAATGTGACAGTGAGAAGGAAAGGTAAAGCGATGAGAAGAGACAATGCCTGACAGCCCAGGATGGAAAGAAATCCTTTCAGGAGAAGATAATTCCTATCTTTATGCCCAGGGAGCTTTCTGTCCATTAGTCACTTTAACATTAATAAGAGTTGTGTGGCCAAGTCCTAAAGAGTGGCTTATTATGAAGAGTGCAGCCCACTATAAAACATGTCATCCAGAGTGATAGACTTGCCTTCCAGCTCCGTTATCCCAGCAATGTGATGATAGAGAGAAATGAGGGCTGCAGCCTGCTGCAGCTGCTCTCCGGGAAGAGGCATCCGACTCGTGCCCGGCTGCCGGTGGCACTCCGCTGCCCTGCGCTCCCTGCTCGCACCCCAGGACACCTCGCTGATGTCAGCCCTGCATGTTGACTGTGTTTTGGAAGAAGCTACGGAGCCCACCAGCATGACTGGAGAAGTAAGAATTTTGAATTCTTCATCCCAGTGTGCTTGGAGGACTTGGATACTCAAAAGGCCGTTGGTGGAGTGGGATGAAGAGCAGCTCCGCGCTGTTGGGCTCACTTGCCCAAGCTCATTATCTCTGGTAGCGTCCAGCCTTCACCCTCCAGCGGCCCACTGATGTTTTGTGAGCTGGTGGCCTCCATCCAAGCTGTGGGGCTCGTTAGTTCCCTTAGAGCAGACGGGAGAAGTCAAAAGACATGTCGTGCGATAGGCACTGGACTTCACTTCCCATGTGCGCACAGCCAAGGGAGACACACGGATATTTGGTGTGTCTCTGCATGGGGTCACTGCCTTCACCAAGACCAGCAACTCAACATCTACTATCGCTGAAATGCTTCTTGGAGAGGAAGCATTCTTGGATGGACTCACCGATAGGAACAACGGGAGAAGAGAATTTGGGGGATGGGAGACAGCAGGTGAACTGCGTTGATGTTTATGAAATAAGACCGGGGATGCCTGTGAGTAGGAGACGGATGATCCCTGATTATCTGGGCTTCTCAGTGCTCACGGCTTTGGAGTCACAGCTCGCTCCTCGCCATGCACGGGTGGAGCAGGACAGCCGAGTTTTTAGTTTAATGACCAGGAAAGAGAAGCCAAGAGGGACGTGTCCAGGGCCCGTCGCTTTCCAAGGCTGGCGACCACCTCCTCCGGCAGTTTGTGGGACGATTTGGTGGAGCATAGTCTCACGTGAGGCTCACCTGAAGGATGCTCAGGTGCCAGCTGGCATCTCTCGTCCGCGCACCTTCGGGGGAGATCCGCACCAGCAGCAGCCGCTTCGTCTCGCCCGTGTACACAGGTTGCCCTTTCCAATTTGGCAGTCGCCAGGTACTTTTAAAACGCTTCAGCAGTGTTCCCTTGGTAACACTTTCAGATGTGCGATCGCAACACGTGTCGGAGAAATTCTGAACTCTACCTCCAGCCACTTAATTACGCGGTGAGCACCGTCCTGTTAGCGCATGAAATGCACGGCTATTCCTATGTCTCAAATGCAGATGTTAATTTTAGCTCTGACACGTTGCAAGGATCAAGTAACGAGCAGGATCGGGTGCTCTCGACACGGTACCGGGGAATTAGCACAGGGGAACCCTTGGGATTTACCATGTAAGTTAAGACCAGCCCCGGCTGCCAAGGATGAGGCTGGATTTCCCCAGCCGTCCCGACCGGCTGCCACTGTGTACCCGATGGGTTTGGGTTTGCTCTGATGTTGGGCTGGACTGGTCCCAGTGTTTAAGGGGGATCCAATCCGGCATCGCTTGCTGTGAACTTGGTGCCACCTCCAGCGGGTTCTCCTGGGTTCAACAAGGCTCCTCTCCCACTGCTCCGTGCAGTGTTTCCCATCCCGCAGTATGACCGACACAGTGTGAAAAGTTACTTATGCCAAAGGTTTCAAAGCAAAGGGAAAAAAAAAAAATGAACTTCGTGTTCAATCCATGACAATCTGGGTTCATTATAGCTCCCTGCCAGCTCTGGTCTCCTTCTACCAGCCGCTCGTTTTATTAATTTGTCCATCTGCTTTGAGGGAAAGTGAAGGAAATGGTACAAGGAGGGGGGTTTTCTCTTTCCTTTTTCAGTCCAGGAAACTGGAGAAAAAAAATCAACTGGGAAATGTAGGCCAACCCATTGTGGCTCGATCTGGGTCTTGAAACCATCAAGCTGGGTTTATTTGAAAACGGTCATTTCTTTCTCAGTCTTTTTTGATTTTATTTTGGTTTTATTCACTCATCTGGAACAAGCAGGCACAGAGGAGAGGTGAAAGAGAGCCCTGATAATAGTTCTTCAGCAGCAAGTTGGGCATAAAATAGCTTTATCTGGAGGTTTTGTCCTTTTTTTGCTCCCGTTTGCAGCAGTTGAAAGGCATTCCTGGGGCAGTGGCGCAGGTGCTGCAGGGAGGCTGGTTATCCCTGCGCTTCACAAAGACGATGCGCCGGCGGGGGTTTTGCCGTGGGAGCCGGGTGGCCCACCCCGACAGTTGATGTTTTGCTGGAAATCTCTGTCCTTTCTGCGCGTGGAACGTCGTGGGGAGGCCGTTGGTGATTGCTCCCCTGTCCCTTCCTCTGACCTTGGCTGCAGGGCAGCGGTGCCTGCATCCACCCTGCTCCTGTGCCCACCGCTGCCCCAGAAGCATCCTTCATCTTAGGATAAATGCATCAGTAAGTTGAAGGCCAGACTGTTTGGGGTTTTTTTGGCCCACATATGCTGGCTGATAGACACCCTGTCTTGGCTTTTTCACCCCAGGGGGTTTCCGTTGCGTTTTGCACTCCGCAAACTGCTTCGAAGCTTACTGCTTCGATGCAAACTCCTTCCCTGCACTCTCTGAATCCGGCTCTGGCAACCCCACGCTCGTCCGTTTTAGTCGCGTGATTAGGCCAGAACTTTGCAGTTCCCTGCTTCCGTGGCAGGATGCTCAGAGGCGAGCACGGCGGCCTGCACGGGATGCCTGTTCGCCGTTTCCCCCGTGCTGTGCGTGTTGCTGTGCCCCATCCTGTGTTAGCTCACCTTTTTCTATCCGTAAGGTGGATTTTTCCTCCTTCCCCCAGCCTGTTATCCCTGTGCGGTCTCACAAGGTGGCAGTGTTATTGCTAGTCCACCGGTGGGTGGCTTGGTATTTGTTCAGCACAGTCAATATAGAAGTTTAAAGTCAGCTTTGATACTTGGTTATGATGCTGCAGGATGTGTTTTACAATATAGGAGGAAATACTGGGCGCGGGTGGCTGAGAGCAGCCCGTGCCCACCATGGAGGGCTGGCGTGGTTTATCCCCCAGCATCCACTGGGACATCACCACTGTCTCCATCTCCCGGGGAGCGGGAGCCAAGAGCGACACATTAAAGCAGCTAGAAATGTTTTCCTCAACTAGGAAGCAAAATCTCATCTGCACTGTCGTAGCAAGGTCCCCGACCGTTAACAGAGGCAGTCTTTGTGGCTGTGGTCTGGTTTCTCCGTTGTTTTGTTTTCCTGGTTTTCTAAAGGGGCTGGTGAGCAGCAAGCACAGCAACAGAAGATGGAGATCAGCCCGGAGCGCGGGTGCAAAGGGCACCAGGGTGCAGGCAGAGAGCTGCCCCGCGGCTTCCCGCGTGTACCGCAGTGATTCAATACCAACATAAACCCGTTATTATCAGGCAAAACCGGAGACTGGGATCAGGTCAAGCTCTGGAAGGCCAGGAGCTAAGAGAAAGCCCAGACTCTGCCCGTGTTTTCCATAAACTGTCCCTGTCCCTCTGCTGCTCCCCGATGCTTTGAGGCAAAGCCTTGGGCTAGAGGATGGACACAAGCGCGTTTTCCTCAGCAATATTTCCTGTGAAGTCCCAAGGGGGAGAGCAGAAAATCCCAGCGGGTGCACAGCTGCACGTGTCACCAGGGCAGTGGGGTGTCCTCTCTGCCACCCCAAATCTGTGCTAACTGGTGAGTGCATCACACAACGGAGAGCTTTGCTCCGGCACCCAGCACTGCTGCTGACTAAATCAGAGGCAGAGATGCTCTGGTGGGTGCCCCCCATTTTGCTTATGCCCCCAAAAATGCGCATCAGGCAGGGGTGCTGGCGGTGGGGAGCCAAGGTCCGTGCTCTCAACTGCCTGCACGCTGCCACTTCCCAGCAATAATGAACTTTATGGCTTGCAAATATGATTTCCCATCTTTGCAGCTCCATCTGCATCGCTTATGGATGGAGCAGGGATGAGGTAGCTGGGCACCGCTGCTATTTACTTTATTGAAAAGCTTCTGGGTGGCTCTGTTGCTACAGTACGGCAGGATTACAGTTTCAGAAAGCACTTAGCTTATCGTGTGCCCAGCCCGACAGATTTTAGCCTAAAAAGCTTAATGTTGCGCCCGTACTTAAGTGCTTGGCTGTTTGGGAACCCGTAGCATTGTGTAAGCGCCGAAATGTTTTGGGTAGAAACTATGACAAACACTAAGCTGATCTCCAAATCCTTCGCGGGTGCTGAGTATCGGTGGGAGTAAATGTCATTTTGAATGGCTGAGTCTGCGCCGGTGTGGTTGGAGGCCCGTTGGGAGGACTGGGGAGGAGTTTCTTGGTCGTACGCTCCATCAGGCAGTGGAGACGGAAGAGATGGGGCTGTGGGAGTCCTCTGTGAACCCACGTTAAAACAAAGGGCCCCGGAGCTTGGTGGTGGCAGTGATGCTCTGCTCGGCGGTCGCAGGCACGCGCACATCTGCTGGCCAGAGCTCTCGGCTCTCTGCTGGGTTTCTCGTTTCTTTGGTGCGAAAGCGGCTTTTGAACCCCGGAGGACTCCTTGTGAGCAGAGGGGTGACCGGGATCTCTGAACAACAAACACTGGAGAGCTTTTCTGAAGAGTGAGCTTTAGGCTTTGGAGTTTGCACCATATCCACCCGTCTGCGCTTGGGCGAGAGGAGATGAGTGGAGAGCAGCTCCACGCAACACTCCTGCTGGAGCAACGGCCACGCGAGACATAGGCAGAAAAAGCACTAGACCCGAAGTGTTGGAGTCCCTGTGAGGAGCAGGGAGTTGGACTCCGTGGTAGGACAAGGGTTAGTGGTTTTAAACTAGAAAAGGGTAGATTTAGAGTAGATATAAGGAAGAAATTTTTTACACTAGGGGTGGTGGAACACTGGCCCAGGTTGCCCAGAGAGGTGGTGGATGCCCCATCCCTGGAAACATTCAAGACCAGGTTGGATGAGGCAACCTGATCTGGTTGGAGATGTCCCTGCTCCTTGCAGGATTTTGGAAGATCCCGTCCCACCCAAACGATTCCATGATTTTATGATCCTTACAGGTCCCTTCCACCTTGAGATATTCTATAATTCTGTGTTTCACAAGAAGGAATTTAATATATTCTCCTTGTATACTGAAGAATTAAAACCTCTCTCTCTGTGTTCCCATTATTTAGCAGCATCCGGAGGAGCAGATCTTGCCTTCGGCATCACGCTGTGCTGTTGTGGTCATTGGGGAAGAGCCTGATGCCGCTGCCCAGGGCGGTTCACTCCTACCCATCGTGTAAACAACTGGGGACCTGGAGAGTTGAATTAAACTGTGATGGAGTTGGGCTTTCTCCAAGCCCCAGCTTTAGGCTTATATCCCAGCCATATGGCCAAAACTCCACTGACTTCTCTCCAGCCTCTCTGCAGAAGGCATCTTGCGATGCCTCGCATGTGTCGCCGTAGGGCTTTCAGTGTCGCTACGCTTGTTGCCAATAAAAGTAATATATAATATTGATGTAGATCAGCTGGCAGCCTTAAAGTGCTTTTAAATTGATGATCTGAGCATCAGAACAAGTGTTGGTTGTAAAATCAAACCGCTGCCGTTCTGTGGTGTTGCAGGCACAGGCTAAGCCAGGATTTTGAAGTAAAAGGCAATTTCGAGGGCTGCAGGGCCGGTGAGAGTTTTTTTCGTCAACCTCTTTTGAATAAAATTGGTTTGTTTGCTCTCAATTAACATATATGCTTTTCCAAAATGCATCAATTAAAAAAATCCTGAAGGGGATTAATGAAATAAGCACTTTTTCTTTTCTGAATTTGGTTTTGTTGGATGTTTCAGAGCTTTCGTTTAAGAATTCAAAGCTTTCTGTTGGGAATTTTCTGCAGAGGGTTTTTTCCAGGCGTTTCTTCATGCCATTTTGTAGCTTGTCAGAAGTGGCAGCACGCAGAGCCTGACTGGTTTATTATTACACAAAGATGAGGCATTGCTCCAAAACGTTTCTCTGTCCCCTGTAGTGTCTGCCCATAATGACTTTTAAAAAGTAAATAAAAAAAAAAATGCTTCAGTTAATGCATGAGTAGCACATGTCGGTAGTGAATAATTCCATACTGCTGTTAGTACTGCACCTGGGAGCTACAGAAACCTCATCAAAATAACCTGCAAAACCACAAGTTAAAAAAAAAACCAAACAAATCAGAATTTCAAACTTTTTGTCTTTTTTTATCACTCTGCCGTGTTTTATCAGAGATGTTCTGCTCGGCCGCAGCCTCTTGCCAGGGAGTGCGAGGGCTGTGTGAGTCCCACGTGTCCTGGGAGCTGGGCGCAGCCTTGGGAAGAAGGTGGTGGTGTTGATTTGGGGAGTATTTCTGTTGGGGTGGGAAGGGCATGTGCCTGCGCTGAGCAGTTCTCTGAGCAATTCATCCAAAAAGGGACAAAGGGTGCCGTTTTACGAGACTTTCTAGAGGAAAGTCCTCTTTGTATGGAGGACGGCGTGTCCCTGGAAGTATTTAAACTTCTGCTGTTTTATCCCTTGCCCGTTAAGTCCCAAAGCTTGTTAAATCCAAAGGTCTGTAGCAGTGGTTTAATGTCTTAAGCATTGACCCAAATTACCTGCTAGCTGTCTGATAAGTGATTAGAAACACTGCGGCTTGGGGAAAGATTGTCTCATCCGCAAGCCTTCCCATGGCCCGACAGTTCTGCATTTACAAGTTTTATTGGTTTAGAGTGCATTTGATAGCAACAATTTGGCTTTATTCATTGTAATGCTTTTTTTTTTGTAAGCAGATTGGTTTGGTTTGAGTTTGTTTTTAAAAGCCTTGTTCACCTCTAATCCAGAATAATACTATCTCCGTGGCTTTTAAAGTGATTAAATAAGGATGGGCTGTGACGACATTGGGCAATTCGGTTTCCCAAAGTATATTGGATTTAGCACTGAGTGAAGCTGCTGGGCTATAAAAGGAGGAATTTTGGTGGGCTGGCTCGGGCAGTCCTTAGTTCAACCCCCATGTTCTCCCTGAAGGTCACTGTAGTACAAGCACTCCGTAATTAAAGGGTGGAAAGGGAAAGCCGTTTCCAATCGGTTTTAACCCTGTCTCTGGACCTGTTGCGCTAAGCTGTGCCGCGTTCCCCGCCCATGATGCAGGAGCTCTTAACATTGCGGGATGTCCTTGCTTAAAAGCTGGTTGGTGACCAGTGATGGGAGGAGGAGTGGGGTGACTTCTGTGTTGCCATGGCCATGGGCTTGTCCACCATTGAGTAACTGCTCTGCAAAGCTCTTGGGACCACACAGCCAGCACCGTTGTGTCTCCCAGCCTCCCTCCATCACCTGCTCTGGAAGGGAGATGCTGAAGGTCCCCGGGCAGGACCTAGGAGCGATTAGTTCCCTGTGTGATCTTGTGCCAGCCACTCAACCTCATTACGTCCCGCTTCCTTTGTGCTTAACCAGTGGATAATCTCTGGCAAAGGAGCTTTCCGAAAGGTGCTGTTGGATAAAGCCCTTGGCAGCTCCGAGGTGCTGCAAGGCGCTGTGCTGCAGGGCCGTGCCGACGGCACGGATGGGCGATGAATTCATCGAGCGTAGCAGAAACCTGTAAATACAGCAGGGAAAAGGGGTTACTAGGAAAAATAAAGTGCCTACGTATTATTATTACAACTCCTCGTAATAGCAGAGGGCTGTAAAAGTAAGTCACAATTCACAGGCAAGGAAAAACCACAGGCCGAAATCCTCCAGAGGCGGAAAGTAATCTAGGGATTGGGCTTATTAAGTCCGCTCGCATAAATTCGCATGTCTCTCTTGATATAATCTTAAAGCTCTTCAAATCCAAATTCCTCGTGTATCTGTAAAAATGCGCAATTTTTCATCTCTTTTTGTCCCCAATCCTGCCAATCCCTGAAAAAGATGGCACTCGTCTTCAGCTGCGAGGGGTCGGGTGAGGGTGTGTGTCCTCCAGGCTGGGACCAGGACCCTCAGCCTTGGGTCCCCAAAGCTCAGTCAGTTTGGAAAGGGAGACGCGACTCCCATCAAACCGCGTCTCGTTGCCACCTCTGCCACCAGCTTACAAAACCAGAGGGAAATGCTGTGGCATGTCTTCGGCTTCCTATTTTCCTGGCTCCCTGGAAGATGGTTTGTAATTACGGGGCAGTTTCTCCATGTTCGCGGTGTCGTTCGTAGCTGTCAGAGATAATGGAATGTGATGGCGGTGGGATGAAAGCGAAGCTACTTCTGCTTCTCTGAGTGTAGTTGCCCTTTAGGTAAATGATAGTCACTTCCACAGCAATTAGTGCTTTCTGAAGTGTGTTGGATTAAATTAGATACCCCTCTTCCAAAAGCAGGAGTAATTAATCTATTAGTGACTTGAGTGCTGGCAACTTTGTCGCTTTGCTGTCAACGTTCAAAGACGTCTCCAAGTAGTGAGGGAAGGGGGAAGTTATTTGAAAATCCTTATTTCTATGAATTCTGAAACTACCTGTTGGGGTCTTTTCTCTTAAACATATGTTTAATTTCTGACTTAGCGTGCAGCCAGGTGGATGGCATATTAAGTGTCAAAGTGAGACATATGTCTTGTGTTTTGTTGAATCAAGACCTCATCTTGTGGCTGATAGGTCTGGACACTAGATTCCCTTTTTAGCAGAAATAGAGGTGCTGCAGGGAAGCATGAAAAGCAAATCTTCCCAGTGAGCAAAGTGCAGGACAAGGTCCCTGCGCCCGTTCACCTCCCGATGTTTCTGAGCTGGGAAATGCCAGCGGCTGCCAAGAGTGGGAGGATGCTGGCCCCGGTCCAGCAGCTCGTTTCAGAGCTTCGTCACCGCCGTGGCTGCCGAAGCCGCTCCTGGCACCGAAACGGCGTGATGGGCTGCCGGGACCTGGCTGGCAGGGCAGCCTCAGTGGTCTTGGCCAAGGCAACGTGGAGATGGCCACCATGCACGCCAGCCTTGGTGTACCTCGGGGATGTGTCGGCCCTGCTTTGCATGCCTCCGTGCCAGGCCCAGCAGATGTGGCTTTACTGTCCTCCCTTCCCTTGCCAGCGAGGTCAGCTCATGGCACGCTGGTCTGCTGACGATGAGTGAAGTAGGCATGAAGTATAATTAAATTGAAAGCATATTTAAACTGTTTTCTGAGCACTACTTATGAAGGAGCATGGATATTCAGAGCATATTAAACTGTCAAATTTAATAAATCATAAGCAGCATGGCCATGGGCCAGCACCGATGCATATTTTTTGCAGCACCATTTAATTAAGAGTGAGTATTGTTCTTTAAGCTTATTCATTGTTCGGCTGAAGCAGAGTGCACAGTAAGAGCTGTGGAAATGAGTCGGTTCAATAAATTAGACCTGGCTGCTGCTTTTTCGTTCGGAGGCATTGAATCTTAACCTAGAAAAAGGAAACACCATGGAAAAGATAAGGGCGTTACAGGGAGAAAATAGCCATGGTGATGTGACGGAGGAATCGGCGCTGCTTGCTCTGTCCAAAAGCAGTCTGATCCCAAAGGCTGCGTTTAACGCATGCATTGAGATGAGTTAAATTGGCAACAGGTCTTAAAACTGGTCATTGCTTGTATCCCTACGGCACGGCCGGCTCATTGCGTGCTCTGCCATGAGCCAGGAGCGCAGCTGTTGTAACTTCAATATTGTCTTGATGAAGATAGCTTTTCTTTTTTCTTCCATTACTATCTCATTCTTCTGCGGCCTTTTGAAGCAAGTTGAACAGACCAGGCCATCTCCTTCAGAAACCACTCAAATGTGGGCTCTGGCATTAAAAATAAAGGCGTGGTTGTGGGAGCTATTGAAAAAGAAAATTACGAGAGGGGCAAAGTCCCTGCCTTTCTCTACAGAGTTGTGTGTGTTGAGAAATCACCTCCAGTCCTTCTGAGCAGGGGTGGGATGCTTTTCATTGAAGGTCTTTGCATGGTTGCATGTGTGGACCCATCCAAATGGGGTTGATAGCTTTTTTTTTTTTTTTCCCTCAGGTCTCAGCTTTTTGAATCAAGTGATGGCCAAAGGGCCTGTTTGGGTTGCAGTTTCCTGAGTGAAGACCGCAACCAAAACCACCAGCAATTTTAGAGGGAAAGAACAAGCAGGTGATGGAGAGGATGGAGGTGCTGTGAGCTGTGCAGAAGCTTTCTGTCTTGGCTTGCTGCTTGGTCTGGCTCTGGATTGGGGTCAACTGCCCCCGGCTTGGCAGCACTATGCTGGGTTAAGAAATTGCCGGCAAAGAGGATGTCTTTTGTGTGTCTCAAAATTTCATGGATATTGATAAAATTTCAGGGAACCAGTTAGTGTTCTACGGACGTGACAGGGGAGCTAGAAATCTCACTCCACAGAAATGTGTGAAAATAACCACAATTTTTTTGTGATTGCTTCAGGATTTCTCTTCCAAACCCCTCAAATACAGGGTTGCAAAGGGTTGCTGGGTGATACAAAGTCTATTTTGTGAAAACTAAGGCCCAGGGCTTGAAACTGCTCTGCTGCCCTGCTCTGCAGAACCTTTTTGAGCGTATCTCCTTGCATGTACTCCTTCACCTTCTATATTATTATTTTTATTACTTTTATTTTGTTAAAAATTCCCATTAAACAAGATGAAATGACACAGTAACGGTGTCACCCGGGGTGCTGGCCCTGCCTCCAGCGCTCGGCAGCTCCTGGAGCCAGGTCTGTCCTTGTGCATCTCATAAACCTCTGCGGATATTTCTCTTCCATAGATGTTACTGTTCCTCTTTGCCCGTGGTAATGGATTTTGGTGGAGTGGCTAAGTCATATCAGCATCATGAGCATTTTAGTGCATAAAAGGGGCTCAAATCTTGTTGTCCCAGCAAAGTCTCTTACCACCGGACAGGGCAAGGGTCCCTGGGCAGCCGCAGCGTCGCCAAAGGGCTGGGCGTGGGGGCCTGCTGCGGCTGCGGGAGGGCTCTGACCCTCCTGCGGGCCTAAGATGTACATTTCCTCTGATTTTGCTGGAACTGCGTAAAGATGTTAATGAATTTCGAAGCCCTGCGGTTTAAGGAACCTGGCGCAGAAAATCCATCTGCGTGATTAAACATCACGAGGGGACCGGGCACAGCGCTGATAAGCGCTGGGGGCTAGGACCCGCGGCCGCAGCCCGGGTTCCCACGGCTACTGCCAAACCTCGCTCTCTGGCCCCTTGCTGGGCGACATCCCTGTGTCGTTCAGGAGCCGGGCAAGGAAGAGGCAGAGCACGGTTGTTCCTTAATTTTTCTAAGTCGCTTGTAGCTCTGGTGAAATTCTGCTGGAGCCCAAAATTCCTGTAAATGGCATTTGAACTGTGCTCCTCAAGGCTGCTGGTAGCAGATTTCAGGACACAAGGATGGCTTTTGCTATTCAGGTCTGCCAGCAAGGCTGCTTTTTACCCATTCCTGTCCTTCAGAGGTACCTAAAAATTAGAGTGATTGTTGTAACACTCCAGATGTTGGTCTTTGAAAAAAAAAAATAAGTGAAGTCAGAATAATTTACCAAGGAACTTCAAATGCAAACGAGAGAAGCTTTCCCGAGATCAGGCAACATAAAACATTAAAAATCACACCCTTCTGTCACGCTTTTTTAGGCTCTGACAACGAGGAGGCCAACGCTTGGCAATTCCTCATTTGGAGCTGTCAGTCTGTAACCTTCAATTTAGATAAAACGCCGGAGAAATCCAAGTCCCCTTCTCCGTGTCTCCTCTTCCCAGCTTGGTTCCATAACGAAAGCTCAGCCGCTCCTGCCCCTTTTTTTCTCCCCAAATCTTAGGGTGGATGAGACCAGGCAGGCTGCCCTGTTGCTATTTCCCCTCCGGTGTGCTGTGTTGAGACCCTCATCCCACAATTACAGAGAAATCCAAAATAGTCAGTGCCGGGCTGTAATAATTTTTGGAAATTCAGAGCTGAGATGACCTTCTGCAGAGCTGGGGCACGCTGCGTCCCCTTCTGCTCGAGAGGCGTCCGCTCTCCCTCACTTTGCGTCATCTTCTTGCAAACTTGTTTGCAAAAGCTCGTTGTGCCCTTGTAGTTCATAACGGGATCGGGGGACACGGTGGGAGAGACGCTAAACTCGGTGCAGAGCTACAAACCATGTTTGAGGGGTTCCCTTGGTGGAAGTATTTTCTGTTTTCATTAAAATCTACTGCTTTTAGTGGTATATAGGGAATAGAAAGAACACCAGATCAGTCTTTGGGTGCCCACCACAGCCGTGCTCGGCAGATTGGGGAGCAAAGCCCCCAACTCCATTTCTGTCTCTGCGCGTGTTAATTTTCACAGCTGAGCTTTAATTGAGTTGGTGATGCACCACGGAGGGTGGGGAAAAAAGACAAAAAGTAAAGAAAAAAAACTGTCACTTAAAGATGACAAGCGATTAGGTGGTGATGGGTAGATTGCCAGAAGCAATTAAGACAAAGATTGACGGTGCAAGCGACGGGGACGAGAGGATTCGCGTGCGGCGGGACACGGGGCACGGCGCAGGCTGGGGAAGGCACCGCGCTGCTAAAACCAAATGAGGTAACGGGGGGGAATCCTTCTCCTGCAGTTAGTCACTTTTAATTGCGAAGACGTCTCCAGAATTACATGTTCTATTGCCAATAGCCTCCCCAGAAGTATGCAAAATGCTATTTTAAAGCGCGTTCTCCACCCCCAACCTCCCAGCCCGGCTTTTGGAGAAGACCTTGAAATGGAGCCTAGCATATGCTTCCCTCCTTACGCTCCGCCGCGGACGGGGTGTATTTCTGGCACCGTTCAATGTCAAAACACTCGCGGTATTTTTAGTCAAATTGCTCAGTAGGCACGAGCTTCTTGCAAACCAAGGAAAAACAGAGCTCCCTTGCAAATATTCTTGGGATTCCTTGAAAAGGGTACGAGGCTCTTGCTTTCCTCTCGCCGCGATGGCGCAATCCCGCTTCGATTAAAGAAATGTTGAGGGTAGAAATGCACCGAAAGCAGCAGATGCAATTGCTTCACCCAGGCTTGCAGGGTTTCTACTCATTTTCCTTCGTGCTCCGTTCCTGAGGCACCCGGCACCGTAGACAAGTGATGTTGAGGGGTTCCTTTGGGTTTTCTGCATCCCATCAGATCTTAAAAGCAAAGATTTTTCCATGTCTTAGGAGGAAGAGGTCTGGAGGCCTTTGCAATGACTCTGAGCTGGAATGCAAATATTTTTCGGTCCAGCCTCTGTCTCCAGCTGGAGAGGCAGAGCAAACAAACAAGCCAACAGATTAAAGCAATGCGCAGGGCAGATAAGAGCTGCGGAGTGGGAGAGACCAAAGTAGTTCCCTCTGATGGCGATGCCGATAAAACATCCGAAGCGGGACAACCTGAGGAGTCGGTGGGATCAGCTTCAGCGATCCGCAGCCCCTGCGAGCACCGCTGGGTCCGCGGGCGGCTTTTCCCTGTGGTTCAGCCAGGGAGGGATCGTCTTGCTGGTTAGTTTTTAAATGAACGGTGTGTGCCGGTTTTTTGAAGGAGTGATGTGGTGCCCAAGTAGGTCTGAGCATGTAGCCCCTGTTTTCTGGAGCCTGGAAAGAGGGAGAAAGGGCTTTGAAGCATTGATCTGGCTCAGGCACGGCAGACGCCTGGTCTGCCCCATGGTGATTTAGACCAAGGCAGTTCTTACCCTTTCAAGCCTTTTATTCAAATCGGAGTGAAACTACAAAAAAGTTCTTCCCTGACCAACCCCCCGCCCGGAAACAACCGCGTCTCCTTTGGCACATACTTTCTGCAGTTTCAGGGTGTTATTCTCCACCATGGCCTTCATCTCAGCTTTCATACGCTGGGTTCGGTTGGTGGGGAAAAAAACACCTCGGATTCTTCTCTTGTTTTTAATCCTTCAAGGGACTGTTTAGTCACGATTCAAAGTGGACTTGTGTTTCTGCATTTTGTGAGAGACGCAACTTTGTCACTGCAAAACAACTGTATGGAGAATGTGAAAACAGAATAAATCATGAGATGGGTAAGGGATGGGTGGGATGCTTTTATCTGTTTACTTAGATGTTGTCCCAAAGTATTAACATTTTATGCCACTCACATTCACTTTCAAATCTGCGAGACAAGGAAGTTGCGTTGAAGGGGATGAGAGGAGATAATGCAGTGGAACATAGTTAATTATTAATATTAATATTTCAAAAGAATGTTTGGTGGCTGGGAAGGGCTCTGTGCCACATGTTTATCTCGGCAGCGTTTTCTGCTTCGTGCCTGTGAACTGCAGGATGCAGAACTCAGGTTTTGCAGTGCACAGCTCCTCGTTTAGCCTCGTGCTGAATGTGTGTTGGCAAGTTGGACTCGAGACTTTTAATGACAGCGATGGAGAACTTTAGCTGGTCACTGAGGTTTCAGGCGTGTGTACGCAGGGCAACGGATCCCTGGGGAAAAGTTCCCGAGCCAAGATTCGTCTTCCAAGGTGCAGCCACATCTCCTTCGCAGCCCTCACCAGGGTTTCTGGGTTGATGACTTTGCTGATGGAAACCAGCACCGCCCCCGTCAGGATCACAGGACAACGTGACCTTCAGGGCCAGGACCAGAGCTCTTGTGAGATCCAGGATTTGAGCAGTTTGTCCTCTTTCTGTCTTATTCTCCTTGCAGTCTCCAGGGTTTCAAGAAGCACAGGCAGATATTTAGGTTTAATTGACAGTGGGTATCTCCAAAGCTAAGGACGAGCTGTCACTGTGTCCTTATAAAAGATGGAAAATCGAGATGTATTGTTACCACTTGGCTCCTGGAGCCTTCAGTAAATTTATCTGCGACAGCTCTAGCGAGGCATAGGAGATGAGAAAAGGATACGTATGCATATGTCCTTGCTGTCACTGCTACGCTCTAAATGCAGTTTCATCAAATCCTAATTTCACTCACATTCTGACACTTGGAGCTGTACACCGGTGCTGTCCAGGGCTGCCACATTAGCGTGGGTTAATAGAGATTTGGAGGCAGTTCTGCGCTTGCTGCTCCGCAGGATTGATGGGCTCTGCTGTGAACAGAGGTGAAGGGGATGCTCCTCTGTCAGCCAGGCATCGGTTTCCAGTCTCCCGCTGGGTTGTGTTTCGGAAAGTTGATAAATCCGATTCCTGCTTACGCCAGCTTGCTGGTGTCGTGCAGGGGCATGCACCTGGCTCTCGGTCAGTGGGGTTGGGTTGTGTGCTTGGATGGAAACCTCCAGATGTGGACATTTGTCAAATGTCCTTCCATGAGTCCGCAAAGCTGGGCTGGAAACACAGGGCCAGGAGGTCTCACCACAAACCTGTGCTCTTCGCTTGGTTTGTGACTTAACCTCAGACAGATTCTATAAATTAAGTGCATGTAGGATTTCTGGGTCTAGGTTTTTGTTTGATTTTAATATCAGGGCCTTTCAGTGCCATCAGGCATCCCCAGCCCTCAGACTTGACACCACCTTTTAGCAAAGTTTTGTGCTGTAATACTTGACAGAGCATTTTTTTTAACTCCTGGAGGGACCATATGATGCTTCAGTGTGCCCCGGGTCCTGTGCTGGGCTACGAGCAGTTGCTGGTTAATGATTCACCGTTAACATCTGGCTTTTTTATGTCTCTTTGTTGCATGTAAGTCCTGGTCGGCCGCCCAGGGCAGCCTCTCGCTGACGCCGGTGTCTCCATGCACAGGGAGAGCTGGCTGGCTTATTTCTGTGCAGCAAATGACAGCACAGATCAGGAGCTGCTCTTCTCAGCCGTGAAAGCTGCATAATTTTAACGCCTTTGCGTTCCCTGGATTGATCTCCCCGTGTAGAAATCTTCCTGCAAAGAAAAGCAAATGGCAGCAGAAATGGTTGGGGCTGTCCCGAAGTGGCGAGGCTGCGTTCCCCGTCACTGGGCTCAGCGATCGGGGCCAAATTACAGGTGCTGCTTCGGCCCTTTTCATCTGGGGAATGAAAGGTGTCACCAAAAAGCAATCTGACGTCTGAGCTCTGGCACGGTCCGCTCCTCCCTGCGAGGTGAAATTCCCCTTTCAGAGAAACGATGGAGGGAAAGTAGTTTTGCAATAGGAAAGGGGCTCAGATGAGCGACCCGCCCTGCGTTTCCCTGCGCTTTGCTGAACCCTCTCTCCATCTCTCAGTGAAAATTAGTTGGAGCCAGTTGCTACGATCTGCAGGTATTTCCCGTTTCTTTTTCAGTAGTGCTTCAGCCAGCTCCTCTGCGCTCACAAATTGTTTGTTTTCAGAGGAGCTTGCAATAAAGACTCATAAAAACCAGGGTTACAGAATAGCTAGAAATTTGGCTTGCTCCTCTCTCGCCCCAGCCAAAGGAAGATGCTGCAGTTCTCTGGATAATTAAATTGAAAATGACCCGAGTGCTGGGGCTTCCCAGGGTGACCCTGGCACGGAGGCGATGACACTCTGGCCCTGGCTCCTCGGAGGAGCTGCAAAAATTGGTGTTGTCCTCTTGAAAAACCCAGCAAAGAGTTCTAGCGTGGAGAGTCCTCGCAGACAAACACCAGGAGCTTTTTTGTAAAAGCTCGTAACTTTTATTGATGTGATCCTGCAGTTCTCTGCAATCTGAAAGGTCAGAAGTTTGCTCCTGAGCAGTGGTTGGGATAAACAGAAACCAGCCCGGCACGGGATGTTGGTGGCCGCGGGGTTTTCCCTTCAGTACATGTAAACTTTGTAGAGAAATTTTCAAGAGAGGAAAAAAGAGCCACAAATCAGAGGAATGAAATGGTTTGGATTTGAAGGAAAATTCCCACACTGACTGATGAAAATCATTTTATTTTCATCTTCCTTTGTTTGCAACCCAGATTTTGCTATTACCAAAACAACCATCTTCTGTGGAAGCTTATTTTGCTAAATAAGAAATCAGGAAAAGGAGAAAAGTTCAAGCAGGCAAAAGTTCAAGTGGACTCTGCTTCTCATTCTCACTGCGTTTGCAGATCACTCTCAGCAAAAGGGGACCGAGGGATGCACCAGTCGTTAATTTCAATAATTCAAACCCAAATGTAATTTCCCAAAAGGAGCTAAAACTCTGGAGATAGGACTGGGTGTCCCGTGCATGTGCGTGCCCAGCGTGCTGGCCCCGGGAGCCACCAGCTCGGCTGGGGGGGACTTTGAGCTGAGCCCCTCTTTGCTCCTTCATCTTTTCAGGCTTAGCCTAAATTTACATTTGAGAAAGAGGCAAAGTCAATCGCTCATGCAGGATTCATTCACAGGCTGGGGCGTTCGTGGGAGTAAAATGCTTGAAAAGACCAGAGCTGTCTACAACCAGTACGTGCACTGGGAAGCGCCTTTGTCTGCCGGTGTTCGGGGTTTAAGGTGATGTGGGAGCCTCTTCTCCCCTGCTACACCCAGGAGGCTCAGCCCCTGCCCTGGGCAGGCTGCAGATCCGTCGGGATGCAGGGATGGCTCCTGACTGCCCAAAACATGCCCGTCGTTGCCCGCTGCCCAACCTTGGCGTTTCACCTGGTAAAAACCTGCCTGGAAAAAGTTTCTTGTGCAACCAGTGGCACGGTCTGGTGCTTGGCCTCCCCTGCCCAACCCCTCCTTTCCCAGCCCTTGGGATGCTGCAGGTTTCCCTCACTGCCCGCGTTTTAACATCTGTGGGGGTTTCCTGCTCCTGCACGACCTGGGGTCCCGTGGGGTTGAGCACCCACGAACAGGAGCTGCTCCCCGTGGGGCACAGCCTTCCCTCGGCATCTGCAGGCTGAAGGCGTCGAACAAACTTAAATGAGTTCCTTAAAGCTGCACGTTGTTGTGCGCGGCAGAATTACAAGCTCTGATACGTGTTTTTATTGTGGCTTATTAAAGCATCAACGGTTGAGAGTTTATTTTTGATGTATTTTATTGCAGGATGATTTACAATAAGCTCTTAAAGACTGCGCAGTCATTGCTTCTAATAATCGTTTAATGCACATTCATAAAGCAGTTCTAAATGGCACCTTCACTCGGAGTATTTTACTGAAAGCCACACGCAGGCTGCAGACTTCTGAGCTGCACCAGACATGGCGCAAGGCCTGATAAAGAGAAATAACTTCTTGCTTGTCTCACGGTGCAGCACTGTATCCTCCAGGTAACCTTTATCTTCATCAGAGATGAAGAAGAAAAATAGAAAAGAAAGAAGAAAAGTGTTGCATTTCAGTGTCTCTGAGGTGAGGCAGTGTCAGCCAGTGCCGAAATGCAATGAAACCAGGGGCAGCTGATTTGTGGGAAGGGAAAATGCGTCAGCGGGATTCCCCGAAGAGTTCAAATAACTGCAGGCAGAGTTAAAATAACTTGGGTCTGGTTTGTTTGTTTAAGCGTTTTCTTGACTGTTGAGTTTGCAAGTGTTAGTGATAGCGGTAGGATCACCAAGGCTGGCACGAATCTGTCTGAAAACTGGATCTCTAATTACAGAGAGAATCTCTGAGACTTCAGAACAGGAGAAACCCTTGGAGAAAGCCATTACAAGACAGATGGGTCACCTTGCTACCCAGATGTTGGGAGAGGGGATCGCACTTTATTTAAAACCCTGATGGAACCCCAAAACAAGATTTTTCGTTGTAGCAGCACGTGGTCCTGGTGGTGATGGCGGTTTGTTGTAATGTGATTTTTATCGTGTGTTTGGACAAATCCAGGGAGATAAGATGGGCTAAATGACTTTTATGGTCTGGTCCCAGACTGGTCAATTTAGGTGGGGACAAGGAGGAAAGTCAGAACTTTTGGGGGTAAATTGCTGAAGTTTAAGCAATGCTGATATCTAGGCTTGACTTTTTCTTATCAATTGACCTCAAAGCACTTTGAAAAAAAATAAAAAATTGTTAACTTCCTCCTGGTTGCAGAGATGGGGGAACCAAGGCACAAAACAGCAGAGTGTTTTTCCCAAGCACCGCTCTAAAGCCAAGCTCCGCCGGCTGTGTCCTGTCCTGGCCCTGTGTCCGTCGGCTCTGATTCTCCGTACAGAGACAAGCAGCCACGCTGGGCCGAGGAAAATGCACTCCAGACTGAGTTCCATGGGTAGGTGCTCGGTTTGGTGACAGCTAAGTTGGTAGAAATCAGGTTTCTTTATGAGGTGAAAGAAAAAAAGAAGGCAAAATTCGCAGTGAAATAATCGGGATTCAAAACTTTGCTCACTTAGAGATCCTGCATTTTCTTCTTTGAATCGGGTGCGGTGCTGTGTCGGCATGCTTGATTAGTGTGTGTTAGCTTTGTGTAACTTCAGTGCATGATCTGAACGTGTGCAGCCATCAGCAGCTGCTGGATATCACAGACTTCCTTTGCTTTAGTTATCCTGCTCTTCCCAATGGGCTAATAAGGGATAGGGAAACCTTTAATTGGATACTGGGGAAAGATTTTTCCTTGGAGCTCTTGCCGCTCTCCGTAGAGAGGGTTTTGTCCTTTTTGCCGGTGTTCGTTTTCAGGCAAAGGGTGGACTGCCATCAGTTTGGGGGTTTCGGTCCAGGCTGGAAGGACTCAGCATCCCCCTGCAGATCCCAGCTGCTGGTCCCAGCTCAGACCCTGGATCCTGGGAGGCTGCGTTTTGTCCCAGCTTTGTCACCCCGTGCTGAAACCCTCGGGGGCTGAGCAGCCAAGCTTCTTGCCTTTATCTGCGGAGCTGTGGGCTCCTTTCCTCAAGCGGGGATCCCCAAGCGCCGCAGTTTGCTCCTTGCACCAAATCCTCCGCTAGTGAGGGCGACGTGCCTTCACACGTAGAGAAGCAAGGCTTGTATGCAAATACTGCTGGCAGTTGTGTAGTGCGGAGTCATTAACATTTAGGAAGCTGTGATTATATAAGAAAACAAGAAAATAAATCAGCAGATACTTTGTCTTCCCGTTTAAACGTCCATCGTGGGATCCAGCAGAATGGTTTCGCTTAAAAGGAGCATCAAGTGCTGTTTTGAGCAGGGGCTGCTCTTGGGTGGTTAATCACAGAGGCAGTAATTGACTGTCATACCACTTTCTTTCTCATTTTTATTCTCATTATTCATCCCCCAGAAAGGAAAAAAAAAAAAAAAAGATGACAGCCGGAGAGAGTAAGAGCAAATGCTGCTGTAGGGCTCCCCGGGAGCCGGCGTGGTGTCACCTCTTCCGTGTGGCTTCGTGCCACTGAGGGGGACACAGTCACTGGGAGCCGCTCATCGGCAGAGCGGCTGCGTGAGGGTGCGCGGTGTCAGTGTGGGCACTAAAGACTTTCCCCATCAGTTCTTTGGTTAAATGTTTTCCAACAGTTTGTTGGGCAGCGAAGCACGATTTCCAAATTTAAGTCTGTTGCAATTAATGAATTCTAGTCCAAAAGCAACTGTGGGGTTTTTTTCTTGGATTTTTTTTTAAGTTAAATACATTTCTCAATATTTCTTAGAGCTAGAGCATCTTCTGAATTTTCAGCCTTGCCCTTTCTGAACCTGGATGTAGAGCTCCATCATCCCACTTCTGTGCCGCACCGTGGCCCAGAGCTTTCCCTCCCTCTGTCTTTGCAAGCTCTTTCTCTCCATTTTTTCCCCAAAATCCTTTTTCCCTTCCCCAGCAGACCCCGCTGGACGAGCTGCCCACTTGTGCCCATCCTGGCTCCCTCCCACAGGGACCAGCCCCAGCGTGATGCCCTGCGGTACCAGGGGACTGGTGGGGACTGAGCCGCTTTCTCAGAGATAATTTGCGGCAAGAAAAGCACAATTAGATGCACATTGCAGCCCTTCATGACGTTCAGCTAATTGAGAGGGGAATTGAGAGTTATTTTTACTCAATGCAGAATCTGGAGACGGCAAAATATTTTTCTTTCTGGAAAAGTTGTTTGGCTGTTCAGCACGGCCGAGCAAATTTCGCTGTCGCCACAGCCCTGCACCGGTTGTCCAACACATTCAGGAGAGGAATGATACTAAAAATTACCGCTCTCGGCACCGAACCATGCTGTCCCGCCCAGGGGAGAGGAATCATTTCCATCAGTCAGGGAAACATCAGGTCACGGTGGGGACCGAGGGCTATGGTGAGTCTGGGGTGCCGAGTCTGGTGTTACAGGCAGTGCAGCATCTTGCATGGAGAAAAGTGGATTATGGGATCTAACTCATGGAGAGAAGAAGCAGTGGGGAGTTTTCTTGTGAGGCCGAGGAGTTTCTGCTGCTTGCGGTCAGATATCAGCAATTTTTTACAAGAATTTTGATTTTCTTGTTGGGGATGGGGCTATTACTGTACCGTTTGGTTTTTCCTTGCTAACAGATGGGAAATTTTCTGGTGGCTTCATGGTGACAAATGGGTTTAGCAAGAGCATTGGCTCATGCGCACGGTAGGAAGCTGTAGGAGAACTGGACAAAGCCAGGCTGTGGATCAAAGCCGTCGAGAGGCAGAGATGCACAGGAGATGTTGAGGTCCCAGTCCACAGACTGGTATTTACAAGGAGAAATGTGGAAACCTCTTTAACGTGAAGTTAAAACCAAAAGAGAAGGCTGTCACCGTTCTCCCCTTGTTCAGTGTGTTCTCCGTTTGTTCCATGGTGGGTCAGTGCTGGGGACAC
The DNA here is from genome assembly GCA_009806455.1 of Tetrax tetrax. Lineage (NCBI taxonomy): Eukaryota > Metazoa > Chordata > Aves > Otidiformes > Otididae > Tetrax > Tetrax tetrax. Next base: position 419,005 of record WHYT01017906.1, on the reverse strand, counting down.
AACCGCTGCCCAGCTCGGGTCAGAATGCGTCTGATGAGCCGTTGGTCATAACTGCATCCTCCAAGTCTTCTTTGTGCCAGTGAAATCCAGCACGGAGAATGGCATGGTGCCCTTCCCGTAGCGTCCTGCCCAACAGCGGTACCTGAACGTGCCCATGAGCAGCCCTCAGAAACCTCCTGCAATTGCCAGTGTCACCACTTCACTCCAGATAACGAGAGAGGGAGGTAATGAATTTCAGCTGTTTACCTCTTGAAAACCCTCGTTTCTGTTTAGACATAATTATCTAGCCGCTTCTAAGAAAGGCGCCATTGATTGCGGAGCTGAATTAGCATTTTGTTGCGTTGGCTCTGACAGCCGCCCGCGCTGACACAAGAGCACTTCATGAACATTTACTCATTTAAAGTGTAAATTGCAACTTTTTTTTTTTTTTTTTTCATTTTCCAGCACGGGATCAGCCTAGGCAAAGCCTTGCTTGGGGCTTCTCCGAGCGTCTCCCGTGCCTGAGAGCTGGAGGGGCCGGCAGGTGAAGGGGAGGGAGCGAGGCTTTCTCACCATCAGCGTGATTTTCCTCTCCCCCCTTCCCCTCCATCCCACCTTCCCAAGAGCTGTTCCAAACCCCCTGAGCCCTCCTTTCTGGGAGCGGAGCTGCTAACCCGTCTGTGCTGACCGTGATGGTGTCAGCCCTGCGCAATCCCATAGTTTGGGGTTTTTTTTCCCCCCAATTTGAGACAACAGGCCCAGCCTGCCAGCATCCTTCGATGCAGCACCAAGGAAACACCACGCCAGCCCCTCAGCTGGTCTTCTCCACCAGCTACAGCTATCAGTACCCACCACTAACAATCAGGGGCTTAATGAAGCGTGAGGCAGCTGGCTGCTCTCCAACCTGGCCTGCTCAGGAGGGAGAGGGAGAAACGGCACCAATGTTTCTCATGGGTTGCAAACCCAAGTTTCTTTGCTCATCCCTGTCCCGGGCTCGGCTTCTGCAGCATCGGGACCCCTGCGAGGGACAGGGGGGTCTCTGCACCCACCAGGTACATCTTCCCGGGGAGCTCTGCTGATGCCAGGGGTCTCCAGGCTGTGAGACCACCGGGGTCTGCCGAGCTGAGGTAGGAGGGCTTGGGGACAAGGGTGAAAAGAGGGGGGACAAGGGGGTTACGTTTTTTCATCACTTCACCCTGAGTCTGCCCTCCACGTGCCTTCTCCGCAGCTCCCGCTCTCCACTGCTCGGCGGCTCGTTCCTCATGCGTCAGATTAAAGGCGTTTTGTTTGGGTTGCAAACACTGCAGGGGGAATTTTTAAAAAGCTTTCTTTTATTGCTGTGTGAAAAAAAAAAAGAAAGGCAGCCCAATAACTTTTCTATTAATATCAAGCTTTGTAAGTCGTTTGTTTGGTTGGTTTGTTTACAAAATCTCTCATTTTGGATCTAAACTACTTGACAGTGTGCCTTTGGATATGAGTTAAAATAGATCTTGGTTTCATTCCACGCATTTTGGGGAGGATATGAAGCAATTTCACTTGTCAGCCTTGAGCGGGAGATGGATGGGGCCATTCCCTGACCAGTCGCTGGCCAGGGAGGGGGAACCGCGCCGCCGCTCGGCTTCGCTCCCCTCCTCTCGGTGCTTGATGGTGCTTGGTGGGGAGGACCTGACTGGGATGATTGGTTTTAAATGAAAACATAACGTGGAAAGAAGAGCCTTGTTGGGGAGCCAGATGATTTATGCACTGACCAAACTCTTTGCGTGCCACGCTGCCTGCGTCTGCCTGAAGGGCTCTCCAGTTAGCACGGATATTTGGGGATGGCAGTGCAGGGCTGAGGAAAGCTGGAAAGGAAAGCTCATCTCCAGCAGCATCCTTAGCACAGGCTCCACAGCCCGTCCTGCTTGAGGCTGGCCGGACAGTGCCGATGGGAGGGGAGGATCGGGCCCTTGGTGGGATGTGCACCCATGGGGGGGACACATGAGCATCACATTTTGCTCTCTGCTGTCAGCTGGGCTTTTGTGGAGCTGCTTTCCAGGCGCAGACCTGACCCCCCCAATACTGTGAGCCCCCCATGATGCCATCACAGCCCCGGTGCTGGGCATTTCCACCCACCTCGTTGCTCTGAGATAGATGGGAGACAGACTTGGCTCGTTGGGCATCTGCTGTCACCCCACCAGCTCTCCTAGCTGGCTGTGCCAGCATGGCCTGGCTTTTGCAAGCCAAAAAAGAAAACTCTGAGATAATGCAGCGATGCATCTCCCTTCCTTCAGGATGCAGCCGGAGCCCCAGGCTGACAGGATTCTCCAGGTTTCCCTCGCCCTAACCTGCACCGTTCCCTTAGGGTTTGCTTCTCCTTCCTCCTCCCTTTACCTGTCCCTTCTGACAGTGCTGCTTCATTAGCAGTGCAGGTGTTAATCAGCATTACAGTAATGAGGAGTGCCGGGATGCAAAGGACTCACGGTCCCCAAACCGGGCACAGTGCTCTCCTCCCTGTGTTGTTAGCAAATGCAGTAGCAAACTTTGCTCATCAATATGGGAGGGTTGGAAAAAACAGGGCCAAAAAAACCAAATCTGCAGAACTTGAAACTATTTTACACCAAAATTAAAAAAAAAAAAAATTATTTGAGGCTGCAGAAGAATCTAGCTCTCCATCAAAGCTCGGCTAGGCAAAAGGGTGGTAGAGGTCTGGGTTAGAGGCAGCGCGTCTGAACCTTGTGTGGCCTGAAAATCTGCTGAGGATTGGCTCGCGTTCCCTCCGTTTGAAAAGGATGGCCAGCACTCATTCTTTTTTTCTGTCAGCTGCATCTTGAGATCCACTGTTTGTTTATTTTGATAATATTCCAGTTGGAGGCAGAAGCAAGAGATATCAGAGAGGAAAATTAAGGCTGTTAGGGGCTTTTCCTGGCTTGTGAGAGCCTGGCCGTGCTGGCGGGGCCGGCTAGGACAGCTGTCAGGGTCACAACTGGTTGCAGACGGCTGCAAAAGTCACTTCCAGGGACCTTTGCCCCTTCCTGCTGCAGCATCCTCATCCCAGCGCCGCTGGGCATCCCCTTGCCGTGGCTCTGTGCGGGATTTCAGTCCCTGGCTGGGCGCTGCGTTGCTTTTGTTGTGCTGCAGACTGGCTTCTCTTTGGGGCAGAGAAAACATTGGCAGAGGTGCCTGAAAATCAGCTTCTAACCTAGAGGTTCACTCTCATGGCCAGACTCTTTCCTCAAGGAAAAAAGGAGTTGGTATTCCCAACCCAGCCGCTGCAGCGGGGTAAAATGTGTTTTCTGGCTCCCCAGTTTGTCCATCGGTCAGAGCAACGGCGCGGTCCAAGCCAGAGTCAGCACGCCCTGGTGAAAGGCAGCCGCTTGTTTCTCCATCATCTGGCGGTTTTACGGAGCATCGAACAGGTCTGACGGCAGGTACAGCCAGCCCTGGGGCCTTGCGGCGGGTCCCACGCAGAGGGGTCTGTGAGGATAACAACCGGGCTCTCACATGTTGGTTTTGTCACGGATGGTGCAATGTACACCTCACCATGGACCAGAATAATGAGATTTCTTCCTATCCCCCCTCTTCCATCCCTCTTGTGATGTGAGAGGCACGGAAGGAGCTTGGAGAAGGCTGGTGACCTTTGCCAAAATGCTGGTAGTGAAGCGTTTTCAGGCTGTAGGGCAGAGGAATGGGGCGATCGATAGACTCTTCATGTTGACGTGGTTACTAAATGCAGGCGTGATTGATCAGCGCTGTGTAGCTGGAGATACCGGGACTGGAGGATCCAGATGCCAGAGGTGGATGCTCTGTATCCCATACCCTCAAGAAATTAGTTATAAAATCGTCACGCTCCCCAGTTTTACTGTATTAACATCCGTGTATGTTCATCCATTCGAAACCTGCCGAAGCTCCGGGTTCAGCTCCCGCAAGCTGTGCTGACACACGGGGACCAGCGCTGGCTAAAGCTGCTGGGACCATGCAGCTGCTGCCTGCAACGTCTGGCTTTGTCCCCCCAATTTCTGCAGCCTGTCCCCATGGGGCAGCCCGCAGGCTCCCGGGAGGGGAGTCGGGGCCATTTCCCTGGTTTTTTGGGTTAGGCACATCTGGGATCATCTGTTATCTCAGAAGTGCTGCATCTGAAATGTGCCTCATTTCCTTTGGCATTAAGGGCTGCATTTGTCATCCCAGCACAGGCTACAGCTCGGATAAAAGGGAATGAAAGTGGAAATTGTGCCAAGGAGGAAAAGCATATAGAGAGCATGAAAGAGCATTTTGGGTGAGATGCATGTAAATGCATTACTCCTGCAAAGAAGCCATTAAAGATCCTGAGGCTCTTGGGTACCACAACAGCGAGGCTGGTAAGTCCCTGGATAGAAAAGCCACGAAGAAGATTTTTGTGAAAGAGAGGGGAATGTATCTACATTTGCCTTATAGCTGTTAAACCGCAGGGAGAGCAGACGATGGTCACAGCTCTCGGGTGAATTCAGCCATCCAGAAACGCGTGTTCCCCCGTGTCAGCCCGAGGGAAGGGGTAAGGGAGTCACCGGGAAACGCTTGTCCAAGAAGCAGGGACAAACACAGGGGAACGAGCCCTCAGGGGGGATTTCCAGTTGGTTTTGCGCTGGGCCAGCAGCTCCCTAGCAAAGTCCTTTTGTTGGCGATGTTGCTGGATGGAAGTTGTAGGGTGCTACGCGATGACCGCTCCAAGGCATCAGAGCCACATGGCATCCCCAGGAACCGGCGGCTGAGGTTCAGCTCCCATTTGGGACAAAGGCTCAGGTTTCAGCTGCTCTGTTATTTCTCTAGGGTTCATTCACGCTTGGTTAGGTGCCAGCGAGTTGTGTCCAGTCCTTACCATTCACCAGCTAATCCAGGACAGCACAGCAGAGAGAAAGCACCGCCGCATCCAGCCAAACCCAAGTTTGTCAGAGGAAACCTGCACTGGGATGTTGCGATGTGTCTCCTCCGGCACCATACGGTCCCTGACTGCACAGGGACCCTGTGCTGCTGCACGGCGTCCCCATCACCTGTGGCGTCCCCATCACACGGAGGGACCCACCTTGTCACAGGAGGTGCTGACCCAGAGCACCTCCTGTGACAAGGCGGGTCCCTCCATCACCAAGGTCTTTTGGCTCCTGAGATTGTTGTAATTTGGAGAGTTATTGCATTCCAAACGTAATAACACGGAGTTATTTAAAGCAGTAAGTAGAAAATCACTAGCTGATAATACAGCTCGGTTTGAGTTTGAGCTCATTTAAATGTCAGTCTAAACTGCCCCTTGAATCAAAGCTGCTTAAATTATTCTGAAAAATAATTGCCTCTATTCATCAGAAGAATGTGCCATGGATCCAAGTACAACATGAAGTGTTTGACTGAGGATTTGATTTTATTTTCCTCCCTTTTTCTTTTCAATATTGCAGTCAGATCAAAAAACCACAGAACTCTCAGCTCTCCCAGTAATACTCCCTTTTAACAGAGCGAGTCAATCCATCAGATCGCCCCACTGAGATAGGTGAGCGTTATCTGTCCGTGATGCATGGTGCTGCTTATGCAAATCCATCCCGAGACTCCGGCTGCAGTAGCGCTCGGCTCTTTGGGAACAGGGCTTCAGTTTTCTGCATTTTAATTCAAAAATATGGAGCTGTCCTAGGGGAGAAGAGAGAGCATGCAGGTTGTCTTGGGGCAGACCCTGGGGGGCTTCCGGAGCTGGAAGCATCAGCAGGGTCCTGTGGTAATCCCGGTACCATGGTGTTGGCTGACGCACTGCAAATGCCCAGCTGTGCTCCTTAACTCACCGCACCTCTGTCATTTGGGATGCATTGAGCCGTTTGGCAGGGCTGAAAGCCTTCCCCAGGCAGTTACAGCTGCCCAGGGCCCGTGCAGGGACCGGTCCAGCCCAGATGACTTCGCTCGCTGAGCTCAGGCGTGAGTTGAGTTACAGTAAAAACACTGGAATGTCAACGGTCAGGCTAAAAGGGTGTTTCTTGCGTGGGTCTGCCACACATCTTGGGCCGATGTGTCTTCTCCAGCACAGCACATGGCAGGATCAGATGTTCTAGACAATAAGTCAGAAACATTTTCCCATTTCCAAACCGCCCTCCAAGCCCCGAGCTGGCAACGCTGCCGCCTGCCAGCTCCTCGAGCGCGCTCCCCTTTCCTCAGCCCCCGTGCACTACGCGCGGTGCCAGACAGCAGCTGCGTTTCCGCTCAGTCGCAGTTACGAAATGTTTTCTCCCCTCTACGTCTCGAGTAACCCTGGGAAGGATCGTTAGAGATGCCATGGCATACAGCCATCCAGAGCCAGCCTGTGTGCCAGGGGCCGGCTCCGCTGGGCTGGCGGGGCAGGCAGTGGGTACCCGTGCCCTGCGCCTTCCCCAAGAGCGGCTGGAAACCTTGCGTGGGGAGCACGGGCGCCGGCCGGCGTCAGTTTTGGGCCCAAGGAAAGTGCAAAGGCAGGGAGAGCATCCAGGCACCCCTGCCCACAGGAGCAGCGAAAAGCAGGGGCCGCAGCAGCAGCAGGACCGCGTCCGGGAGCTGTCAGAGCTCTGGACTTCGGTGCAATTAGTTTCTTCCTCTCAACAAACTTCATGCCCCTTGTGCATCCCTGATTTTTACCTTTGTATTAGCATTTCCCAATTACTCAATGCTTTCCGGCTGCCTGACATTTGGTATTGCTGTTTATCGACCCCGGGGACCGTGGTGTTGACATTATTGCTGCGAAGTGACATTTACACGGACACCGACGTCATGGTGATATCGATAGAGGCAGCCAAGTTTGTGACATGGCATCAACTGTGTGAGGCAAGAAGGGCAGCTTCTGTTATTGATGCTGATACTCTAAAAAATCCCCAGCCAGTCTTCACTTGGATTGTCCACATTTCTGGCAAGCCTGTTGCTGGGCTGTGAGAGCTGTTCTTGCTGAGTGGCCAGGGCTTGGGGACCTGCAGGATGGCGATTCTGGGATTCTGAAAACGCGGGGAGCCAGCCCAACCGCGGTCGCTGCCTCCGTTCCTATCGAATCCTCCTGCCCCACTGTTGACAGAATTGATTTTCGCTGTGCGTGAGCGGAGGAGCGGGTTTGTTCTGGTGTGCCGGAGCCATTTGCTGCTCGTTCGGGGTGTTTGCTTGGTGACTCATCCCGTTCTGCCCTGGATCATGGGCAGCAGGGCTCCGCTGCGGTGCTGAGCCCTCGGCTCGACCCTTGGGCTGGGTCATGGTTCCTCCTCGTACCGTACCACACTGTCCTTTACTCATCCTATTCCATTTACTTTGCTGTTGTTATTGCCATTGTTATTGTTGTTGTTGTTGTTGTTGATTATGATAATGATTTTACAATCATGAATCATTTTACAATGAGGGTTGTAGAGCCCTGTCCCATGTTGCCCAGAGAGGTGGTGGATGCCCCATCCCTGGAAACATTCCAGGCCAGGTTGGCCGGGGCTCTGAGCAACCTGATCTGGTTGGAGATGTCCCTGCTTCTGGCAGGGGGGTTGGACGGGATGGGCTTTAAAGGTCACTTCCCACCCAAACCATTCCTTGGTTCTATGATGATGATGATGATGATTTTGTTGTTGTTGTTATTATTATTATTTCTACTCTCTCTATGCAAAGACTGTTTTGACTTTATCCAAAAGCCTGTGAAGTTCAGCCCAAAGCAGCTCAGCAGCCGGTATCCCATCGGAGGATGAGGATGCAACCGTGCACCAGAAATGCTGGGTTGTCAGGCAGCTGGTGCCGGGGCAGGTTTTGAGGTTGTCACGGGTTAAATCACCGGCGGGGTGACGGCCTGGCGAGGAAGGGCAGGTGGGAGTCAGAGCAGTTGTTAAAGCACAAGGTCCCTCCTTAGCTGTTAAATACTTCATACGCGGCTGCAGGGAGAGCCCCAGCGCTTGTATAATTCATGCTCCGGGTTTCTGCCTCGTTTGCCATCGGAGCAATCATTACCGTTAATGGTGGCTGGTTCTCCTGCCCGGCACGGACACCGGCCACGCAAGAAACTGCCGCGAGCATGGGTGGAAATGGGCAGAGACGGGGCAAATTCAAGCCAGGAAATCCCCCGCCGAGTCGTTCCCTTCTCCTCAGGGTTGATCTCGTTTGACTGCAAATATTTAGAAATCCCAGATAAAGGCTACGGGGCACTCTGAATTTAAAAAGGCAACAAACTTTTAATGTGAGTGACCCAGTTGTAACATTAAACACTCGAGTGGAAGGAGATAAGATCAGGCTGATGGAAACATCCCTCTCTCTGGGTATCGTTTGGCTCATTAAAACAGGGATCAATGCTGGTAATAAATGAAATATTTAAGACTTTTGAAACCACTCCAGGCTACTCTGACGCTGTGAGGAGATCGATCCTGGCTGCAGGCTGCCGGCGGGACGTCACCGCATCTTGGCCGGGACCCCGATGGCAAAACCTGCAGGGGATGGGGCTGGTTTGTGGAGGGAGGTGTCACTTAAATGCAGCGGGTCAGGATTTTTTTTTTTAAATGTGACCCTTTTTTAACAAAAAAAAGCTTGACCCAATGCAGCTGAATTGTTGTAGAACCATTAAAAAACGTGGCTGCTCTCTAAGCCCTTGCAAGCACCAACCCTGAAAGCCGTGGCGGGATATTAACGGTGTGTAAAACACCTGAGGCATCTAAGGTAGGGAAGAAAAAACACCATTATTTTCTTTCCTGAGAATCGGGTTAAAAATTCTCGCTGAAAATAATTGCAGCATGGAGTGTCTTGGCACAGAGCGAATATCAGGGAGTCTGTGCTGGGGAAACACGGGCTCTTTCTCGGGGAGAACATGGTGGTGTTGGGGTTACTGGTCCCTTGGGAGGATTTTCTTGTGCTCTTGTCATCTAAAGGCCAGTTCCCGCTATCCCCAGGGTTACTGGGGCACATCGCGTCTTTAGTCCCACGCAGCTCTGTCTGTAGCTGAAGTGAAGGAGAGAGGCAGGAAAAACTACAGCGATTTCTCTTCCAGCATTGGCATTTCGTTTGCCCTTGGAAACCTGGAGGAGCTTTTGGGTTTGGATGGGGTTGGAGCGAGGCGTCCACACCCCGGCACGGAACCTGCCCACGCTGCTGCAGGAAGGTTTGCAGTCCCCATTTGGAGGGGATCTGCAGCGGGGACGAGAGTCCGGTCCCTGCTGCGAGAGCGTTCCTCGGAGCGGTTGATCCGATAATCCCTAGAGTGAGATCCACGTTCTCACAGGCGATGTTTTCCACGGGAAGTACGAGCTAACACAAACACGGACGCAGGTCCTGCTGTCCCCGCTTGGATGATGCTGGTGGTTCTGGCCTGGGAGGTGGCTCGGGAGGCTCAGAATGGGGTGCGGTTTCTGCCTGACACCCACCCCACTTTGGGTGACGCACACAGGGCTGTGTTTTGTCTCCTTTGGCTTGTGCCGCACTGCGTGGGCGCAAATTGGGCTTGCGAGCGGGAACACTGGCCCTTGCAGACCATCCCTCCAACCTCTCTGCTGCTATTTCCCATCTGTAAAAGGGGACTTTTCGTACCCACCACGCGGCGCTTCTGCAGAGTTTAATTTATTTGCTTGCTTCTTCTTTTTTCCCCTGGCTGGATAGATGAGGCAGAGAAGACAAAGTCATCCTCTTCTCTTTATTTTCAGGCTTGCAGCTGAGTTTGGCATCCCAAGGGTTGCGCTTTTGAGACAGCGAGCTGGTGGGAGCGATTTGACGGCGTGCTGGCTGGGAGTGGCACGCGTTTTGCTAGGGGCACACGTAGGGAAAGGGCAAATGGGATGCAGAGGTGCTGCATTTCCAGGAGAATTGCAGCTCTGGAACAGCTTCATCTTTGCACTGACCTTCCTCAGCAGAGGATGCTGTGACATTGGTGTTCGCTCTGCACACCCCTGGGTGCCTCCCTGCGGGAAAAAGCACATTTGCAGATGGAAAGTGAAAACCAAAGGCAAAAATAAAACCCCAGAAGCGCTGCCCCATCGCTTCGTACAATGCATGAGCCAAACCCAGCGAGGGCAGGACTGCTGGTCAACTCCACCTTGCCCCATCCTCTCCCCGCAGCCCGCTCCGGCATCACCCAGCAAAGCTGCTACAGGAGATATTTAGGGCTCAACCTCTCGCCCGGGGTTCCCATCGTTTCGGGAAGCCGAGCGCATGATGCTGAGCCATCCCCGAGGATGCAGCTGCGGCTCTCTGCCTTTCCTGACCTGTTTCCCTGAGGATTTGGCGTCTCACCCACGCGCCCGTCTCTCTCAAGCAATTACCTGCTCTGATTGCTCGCCCTCGCGTGTCGCTGTCAGATAGGTGCTTATGTGTATTTTAATCAAGTGAGTCAGGCAGGCGGAGGGGACCAGGCAAAACACTGTTTCTGTCCTCGTCTCCTTGCTGGGTAAATGATGGCTGGGAATTTAGGGAGCATGAAATGCTCTCTGGGTGGATTTAGTGGATTCGCTGTCTGCTAGCGATGAGCCCAGCATGGCTCTGCCGAAGTCCATTTCTGTCATGTTAATCGATACAACCTTGTTTCCTCTCAGGGCATCTTGGAGCGATGAAGGATGCCGTAACGACGCTCTGAACCCATTTGCTATCATCACTCTGGGCATAAACCAGCACTAATTTGAGGCAGGCAGGGGAGGTGAAGTTTCCAGGGCGATGCACGCCGGCGGGCTGACGCGGGGACGTTTTCCTGTGGGTTTGGGCCTAGCGATGGTTTGTGTCGCCTCCATTTCCCCGCTGAGCTCATTTGGAAGGGACGAGATCTACCGGGACCGGTTTGTGCTGAGGAGGCACGTGGGAGGAAAGAGCGACAGTAGCGATTGGGTTTTACAGATCCTTGTTTTACGCTCGGAAAGGCCCCGGGAACGGCGGGGGATTAGTGTTGCATCGACTGAGCCGCGTCGGGAGGCAGCGCGAGCGTGTGCGCCCCGCGAGGTGTTTTGATGCCTGTTTCATCCTTTTAGGTTGAAGTTTAATCCCCAATCGCTGCGACTCGCTGCGTCGCCTGGCTCGTAACAGCCTTCCGAAGCTGTGACAACAGGCGGGGAGAATGAAGCTGTCTGACAAATGACGCATGACAGGGACTTGGAGTTAACGGCTTTTAAATTCATGGTGGCTCCAAGAGATTGGCTTGAGCAAGGTGAATGATTTAAGGTGCATAATGAGATGGATTTAGCATCCTTTTACCGCCGGTGAATGATCTGTGAACACGTTTTCTTCTCTGCGTTCCAGTCGTTACCAAGATTTGTCAGTAAGGGGGGTTATTTGAGGACCTTCGCTTGCACCCAGAGTGCCAAAACCAAAGATGGAGCTCTGCCCCACAATCAGCTCCCCGCTGTCTGGCTGCGCAAGGCAAAGGGAATTAATTATTCACATTTAGGGGAGAAAGGCACATCTCGCCACAGCCCTGCAGAACAGCCTGCTGCTCAAGGTCCATTTGGGACCAGTACCGGGTTGGAATGCCATTACGGTTATTTTATAGTAAACTGGTGGGATGCAATTATTCTGGTAACTCAGGCTAATCCCTTCTTAAACAAGAATTCTCTGCAGTCAGCCCCATCTCCCAAGGCGTGTGCCAGCTTGGTGTCTTTCAGGCTGAAATATTGCTTCTGGTCTGCGTGTTTGCGGTGCTGCTGGGGAGGTATGCATTTCTGAAGTGCAGCTGCCTCATTTTGTTTTACAATTCATAAGCAAACGAACCCGAATGATCCAGTGCAGCATGGGCACTAAAAACAGCTTTAATCAATCAACTTTTTAAAACTAAGAATGTTCCTTAAAATTATGCCAGCACCAGCCAGCGCTGCCTCTTGGGAATTTTGTTCTGACTCATTTTTCTTCCAGTTCTCTTCTTGATTTTTCTTTCTTTATATTTATTTCCTGCTCCTGTTTACCAAATATCATTGAGTTTGGACTGTTTTCTGTTACTTAGCACACAGGATGAGGTGGACATTGCAGACTTTTAAAGCTCTTTTTGTCACTGGTGGCATGAAGGGATGGGAAGCGTTATTACTGTAATTTGCCAGTATTTTGGCAGCACCCCTTAAATACTGGTAAAACAGGCACTAAGTACTTGTAATTCAATATTTCTCCCCTGGAGCAGCCTCCCACCTGTACCCAAACCTTTTGGAGCGGTCAGAGCACACGAACACGCAGATGCGGTGGCAGTGCCGTGGGGCTTGGTGGGACAAGGCAGCAGCTGTGCCCACCCCATTCCCTGCCCTCCCTCCGTCCCCATCCCCTTTTCCTGCAAGTCCTTCGATGCTCTGCGGCTTTGCAGGAGCCGTGTTGCCGTCTCGTGCCGTCTGCTCCTCAAATTTCTGACCAGCCTCATTTCTAAAGGTATATAAGTCTTGGATTTTGCAGAGGAGGAACCGCACGCCCGAGCCTGGCTGCTCTCCGATGAGCAGCACATACCCAGCTCACCAAGAGCGTGCCGAAAATCCCAGTCTCTCAGATATGTGTGTGTATGTGTGTGTGTATATTTAGTGCATTAGTCACATCTTAGACTATAAAAACTGAAACTTCAGTTGGCTGCTGCTTCTGTAAACATATGTTCTCCTTGTAGCTATAACTTGGCTTTTATTGCTTTGTGTTATTCCTCAGCATCGTGTGCCGTACGTACAGATACCGTAACAGTAATAATCACAATGCTGCCAAATCCCAGCATTTAAAATAATGGGTTAAGTCTCCAAAATCCCCTGACTGGCTTAAAAATAATAAGATTATGTGCAAATAGTAAGCGCCATGATCTTGTCTTGCTGCTTTTCAGTCGCTGGGCGTTTAGGCTTTTGGCTCCTGCTGCTCTCCAATGCGGGCATTTAGGGAATGAGGGCTGGGGAGGGGAACTTTGAAATGGAGCTGAGACCGATCCCTCTGAAGGAGCTCGGAATTTGAGGCAGCGTGTCCTTCATCACAAGGCACAGGATGAAAGCAACGGAGTTTGCGACACGGTGGTAATACAGTCCTAGAATTTTTTTGCTGTGTTTATTGCAGAAATATTTTTAGAATTCAGAGTGATGGATGGTAGAGATCATCTCCCTGAACTGCCCAGCGAAGGAGACCGGTTGCGTTACAGGACGTCTGAGCCTGACCTATACCCACGTCACCGAGGTCTCGGTGCTCGTCGTTTGGTGCGGGGAAATGACCGATGCAAAGAGAACGAGGCACAAACCAGGGCTGCAGGCATGGCAGGCTGCTCTGTACCCAGGCAATTTTAAAAGAGATATTGAAAAGCTAGCTTTCTGACAGGACAAGCACTTTTTTTTTTATATTTAAGAGGGCCTTCACATTTTTAAGGAGAATAGTATACTTTGACCTGCAGGCTGAGAAATCCCCTTACAGCATTGCACAAATATGTAAGGATCTGAAAGTCTTCTAGAAACAGGAGCTATCCACATCGTTTTGCTGGCTAAAATGAGTGAAACAGAGATCCAAGTTGCATCATTGCCATTAATTTTACATTTCTTTTTGGGCCAAGAATCAGAGGTTTATGGCAGGAAGGAGCTGGGGGATGCTGGGTTTGGGTTTGAAGTTTTTCAGTTCAGCAGAGTCATTCTTTTCTTCTGCCTGCAGCCATCGTGTCGTGGTGTACAAACCATCTCCGGAGGAGACGGAGCCGTCAGGCCTGGCTGGGGCTGGTCTTACAGTTTAATTAGAACCGTGCCTAAACCGGTTGAACTAAACGAGCGTGAAGCACAGCATGAGTGCTGTGAGCTCAGGGAGGACGCGGCTCAGTTCTACTTTTGCTTAAGTTTGTTCTGTTGCCATCAATTCAACAGAGTTAGGTCAATTTTAAAGTTAAATGCGAGGGTCTGGAGGCCAGGATGTTGAAGTTCTCCCTCTGGGTTTTGTCCTTGCGACCCACGGGCGGGCCTGCGTACCACTGGCCGGAGGTGCGGCAGTGGCACCGGGGTCTGCCGCATTCCTCTGCTCCTGGCGTTGGGACCTCAGGTCAGCAACGCAAAACGTCAAAAGTGCACTGCTTTGAAAAGGGAGAGAGGAAAAGAACAGGTTAAATCAGAGGCCAAATGCAAACTTGTCTTCAGGAAACCCTTGCTGCATTAAGAAAAATTGTTGGTGCTATGAAATGCCGTACCACTGCAGGCATCCGCGCTCTGCTCTGCATCCTACATCGCGACTCCGATGTCCTGTTCTCCTCTGAACCCATCAGACAGCAGTTTTAAAGACTATTTTGTTTTCTGTGTTTGTTAGCTGGATTCATTAATTCACCGGTAATGTCCTTAGGGATGAGAGTCTTGCTGTCTCGCTGCCTTGGTGGCGGAGGAGCCGTGTTGATCCCCACGGCCGGTGGCAGAGGGCAGGGGCTGCCGACGAAGGCGGGAGGTGCCGGGAGCTCTTTCTCTGGGCAGGACACGTGCACAGCTCCTACACAGTGTTATTTTGGGTTGCCTACTCCTCAGACACGTCCACTGGCACTGGTACCAGTGGCTAGGTGATGTGGAGCTGACAAGTGGCCACCCAACCCCAGCTCTCTTCGTTGGGCTCCTGCCATTTGGTTTCACTGCTGGAAATACTCGTGCCCTCTTGGGCAACAGCTTCAACACACCCTTGAATTCCCATCTCTCTTTTCAAATGAAGTCAAGGCCTTACCAGCTAAACTGGCATGGCAGAGGTCAGCGAGGGAAGAGGTTCTTGCCCACCCTGAGGCGTTTTCTGGCAACCGGAGATCTTCATCCTCAATCCACTGGTCTTTCCCTGGAGATGATTTTGGTAAAACCATGTGAAAAGCTGCTGAAGAGCATCAGCCATTGCACTAACAGCAGGTGGGGCCAGCAACATTTTTGGGCAGAGCTTGGTTTCCGTCTTGCCACTTCTAAACTGGGGCTAGATTTTAGCATGAGAGACTGAGTCGATCGGTGCTGTGCAGCCGAGAGCAGCCCCCTGAGGGTGGGCAGGGCTTTGCCACTCCCCAGCTCCTGCCCAAAGGGCGTCTGGGGGATTTCAGCTTGGCCCAGATACGTTGGAGATGTCGTTTACCTGGGAATTTGTGGTAGAGGAAGAAAGACTAAACAAATCTTTTGCAGTTATCTTTGCCTCCAGCAGTTAGTCTAGATCTCCCCTTTGCCTCTTTTTTCTTTTCAAATCTCCTAGTTGCGAAGTTGGCTGCTTTCAAACTGGGTGGTGCTTTGGTGGCCTGGAGAGCAGCAGTTGCCATGGTAACTCAGAAGTACCCATTTTTGCACAGTCACGGTTTTAGCAGGTCGCAGCTGCTGCCGGAGGACCAGGAGGATCCCAAGCCAGTCCCATCACAGTGTGAGAGCCAGTGCTGCTTGGGGCGCGAGCAGCAGCTCCATATGGCTGAGTTTGGTGTCACCATCCCTCACCTTCCTCGACCTCCTGGTTGCAATAAAGCCGAGCAGGGTGTGTGGCGATGCTGCGAGGCTGTTCTGTGCCGTGGGACTTCTGCCTCCAGCCACATCTTTGCAATTTGTGCTGGCACAAGCCCAGTATTGGGCTACTCTCAGACTTTTTTCGCCTTTTCCACTCTCTTTTTCTCTCCTGGGTGTTTGAGTTTGAGTTCCAGAGTTGAGTTTTTCTTTCTGGCCGGGCGTTTCAAATTGCCCAGGCTCCCTGGGGAGGATGCTGTGAGAAGGTGCCTTCTGTAATCCCACCCTGCAAAGCAGCACCACCTCCCACCGCCCCGGGGGTTCGGTTTGGGGCGTCTCCACGTGGCTGCTGGAGGCTGGATGGCTTCGGGGGGCTCTGAGAAAGCAGCCAGCCAGGGGTTAAATCATGGCTTTTGGGCACCGGAGGGAGGATTAGTCCCATTAGGGGACATTAGGGGTAATCCCGCTTTCGAATTAGGGATTTTGCTGTCATTAATCTGATGTGGAAATAAATAGAGCAGGAGCTGAATGCCTTTGTGGGAGCCGCGGGCGCGGGAGGAGAAGATGGGCTGGAGGGGGTGAGCAGTGACAGGGCCATTTGGCTCAGACCCCTCCAGCCCCATCCCCTCGGAAAGGGTTTGGAGATGAGGAAGGAGAGGAGCATCCCTGGGAAACATCCAAGCCCTAAGCAGGGGGGCTTCCTCCTCCCTGCTCCATTCCGTTCTCCGGCCAAAGCAAAGCTGTTCTCTACAGCGGGTTTTCTTCCCCCTTTTTAGCCTTTTCTTCAAAGGCAGCACAAGTTTCGTTTGGTCCCTTTTCTTTCTACGTACGGCAGCATTGCCATTTTCCATCTCACAGCTGAGGCTGACCCTTGCTGACTACGCTGAAAGTGTAAATACCTGTGACCACAAAGCTAAGGGAGAGCCTTTCTTTTTTCTGTTAGAAAATTAAAACAACTCTTCTGGCGTCCTGAAAGACAGCAAATTTGGCTTTGGGGTTAGATGGACAGGGGACAGCAGCAGCTCTGCTTGTCTTTAAGGAATCGAGGCACTTGTTTTAACTCCAGTGACAATTGTGCTGGTGCAGGTGATTATTTAACCATAAAAACCACAATTAGATCGCTTAAAAGAAAGAAAGAAAGAAGTTTTTTGGAGATCTGCTGAGCAGAGTGCCTGAACGAAGGTCTGGGATAGCTTAGCAGAACAGGGACTTTACCCTGCAAACATCTCCAGCCTGGGCTTCAGCCACCCCACTGAAATAAAAAATCAGGGGCAGTTGCCAGATCCAGAGTGCAGGCAGGTTTTCTGCTCATAAAATTTTCTTTTTGAAGTGTTTATAGTTTTATATTATGATGAGAGTGGACTGAGCAGCCAACAGGCACCAATCCAGAAGTCAGAAGAGCTGGGATGTGGGAGACCCCAGCGTCCCTCAGGGTTTCCTGGACTCCTGAGGACTCCCCTCAGCCACAAGCTGTGCCTCTGCCTTCCTGGGGACAGACCCTTCCATGTTTTGTGCAAAAAAGTCTGTCTTAATTGTATGTTGCCATCAAAACTGGTCCACACTTGTGACTAATGAGTGTTTTAAAACCTAACTCTTGACTGGTTCTGCTGGAAACAAGGCCTGCTCTCCAAGGCAGTGGAGAGCAGGATGAAGACCAGTAACACAACCAGTAACCCTTCCTGGATGGTGGATTCAAATCCACAAGTGTAATAAGTGAAGTGAACACGGCTGCAGGCACCCTGGGAATAGCGCAGGAGCTGTGTTTACAGGGAGTTCCACATGAATTCCATCAGGCAATGCAAATATTGTATGTGGGATGTAGCCACGGGTCGGGCTTTGTTTGGGGCTGATGCAGCTGTTTTCTCTGTGAAGCAGGATTACCGCTCTGCTTCTAATTAGGCGAAAGGGAAGGGGATCCAAACAGCCCCTGAAGATGTCAAAAATCAGAAAGAAGTCCTGGAAGGGAGGGAGAAATGAAAATAAACTGACGTTGGTATTTCAGCGATGAACAAGTTCTCTGGGGCTGAGGCCAGGAGCTTCGCCTGCTCCAGCTCCTCCTGCATCGCTGGCGGGGTGACCTGGGGTTTTAATTCATTTGTTTATTTGATTCCATGCATTTCCATTTTAGACAGGTGGCTTTCCAAGTCTGAAGTGTTTGGTCTCCAGCGTGGGCTCTGAGGTGTTCCCAGCTCTGAGTTTTCAAATCAAAGCCCTCTCTAAAACAAGAAGCGGGTTGGTTTCCGGTTTTAGGGAAGCTGCAGGACCTGACCCAGTGATTTATCTTTTTTTTTTTTTAACCTGGATAAATGAGAGTGTGTGTGCAAAAGTAGTTCGAGACTGCAGCCCTGCACTTGCCTAATCTTATGTGATAAATCTTACACTGAGCTGCTAAAATGCCAGATAAAATACTTCTAAAAGCAGCAGGGATAAGTACAGTAGGTATTTTTTGTTCATGTTTCCAAAGCAGGAGAATTGTTTTTGTCAGAAATGAGACAACATCTGTGTGCTTCTTTCTCCAAGGTCCCTTGCTCGCGTACACTTGTGTGTTTGAAAGCATAAAGGTTTATTCATACACAGATGTTTCAAATTATTTTCCTAAGAACAGTTCTCTCATTCATGCTTAATTTGTGAAACTCCTGTTTAGTTCCCCCACATCTTTTTAAATTCTTTTTCATAGTCATACCAGCAGCAGTAATCGGACGCTCTGGACCTGTTTTGCACTGATGCAAGTCACCACTTACTATTTTGAATCTACTCACGTTAGTGCAGTTGAGCACTGGTGGGTCCTGTAAGAGAGTATGGTCTTTTTTTTGGTGACTGGAGACATCCAGCCTTGAGCCCTTTCCTTCCCTTTCGAATCCTGTGCTGTGCACAGGTCCTGGGTCCTGGATCACATCCCGTATCCCAACATACTGCCATCCTTGGCCCTACCAGCTTGTGCCACCAGCTTGGCTTTGTTTTGCCTTCATCCTCGGTCATGATGCGGAGCTCAAAGTGGACTCTATACCTCCATGAGATTTAGAAATTGGGTGGGAAGGAGATAACGTGCATTTGGCATCCATTCTCGTAACTCAAGATGGAAACAAGGAGAGCAACCTCACTGGCTGGAGCAAGAAACCAGGTGCAAGGCAGGTTTCTGGTGGTGATGGTGCCTGAATTAATTAATCAATCTTTGTCTTGCTTTCTTTAGCTTGGTAATGAAGAGTTAACGCTAGCAGACATGTGGGGTGATTCACTGGTAAAGCCCTTTGAGGTCTGGAGATGAAGGTTGTGGGAGGAGGACAGAGGCAACTGTGCATGCTGTGAGGAACAGAAGAGGATGGAGTGTGGGGGACCTTGAGATGGAAAGCGTAGCTGTGCACTCATTGCGCTTCTCTGGCCTTGCTGCTGTGTAGGAAACGAAAGGCATCCTTTGTCCCTTCATCTCAACAGGAGTGCCCTTTCCTCAGCTGCCAAAAACGTCAAACCTTAGGAAATCTGGGTATTTGGTGGGGTTTTCTTTTGTGCTTGGGGGAGGAGTGAAGGCTTTGGAATGTGTAAATAGCACAGTGTCCACCTCCTGATGGCTGCTGAAGTGTGTGCTCTCCTTAACACCCTCCTCTCACCTGGTTCGAGCACGTCAGCATGCTGGTCATCCTCCTGAACTGCGTCACCCTGGGCATGTTCCAGCCCTGCGAAGACGTGGAGTGCCAGTCGGAGCGGTGCACCATCCTGGAGGTAAGGATCTCATGCTGCCCTGCTTGCTTGAGATGCGTGGGGTGCAGGAGGGTGGTCATCCTGGGAGCTGGGACCCCCATCTCATCGCTTTTTCCCAGAATCCATCCATGAAAGCCCTTCGTATAGGGGTGGTTTTTCCACTAAGGCACACTTGGTATGCAAAGTCCTCCGAGGAGACCTGCTGCCATAGCCCTAGGTGAGACCCAAAGGCTGACTGATGTAGACTAAGCCCTACAAGATCCTTTCTCTACACAATTAATAAGAGCAGAGGGGCTCAAAACTGGGCATCCGGCTCCCACTGGAGGTGTTGAACACTTTTTGTTGTGAGATGGGCAATGCCACAGGGAACCTCGTGCTTGCAGCCAGTCGGTTCCACCCCAGCCAGGTCACTGCTGGCACCTCTCGGATTGTTACAGTCTGGTAACCGATGATTTTGCCATTTCATTCCCTTCTTCATGAACAAAAAAAAGCATGGGACAGGCCCATTTCCACAGCAGAGCCCACCAGCTGAAGCGCAGCATCGCCAAGTGCCAGGATAACTGACCTTTGGGAAATGTGTATGCCTACAAAGCTCACAGACCCTTGCTGGCCACCCCAAGCTTAGCAGAGCATCACGCTTGTCACTTCATCCCTGTCCGCGTCCTGGCAGTCCCCTTGCTGCCATATGCCCGCCCGGTTCGTTTTGGAAGCACATCCCGGCAGCATCTGGTGTGTGGGCTGCACCTTGGCGCTGGGCTTCCTGCAGCAACTCGGTTCTCCGGCTTGGAACCAACTTTTGTTGTTTCTAATGCATTACATCAGCCTAGGCGGGGAGCACCGACATGTGGTAGTGTAACGGGCTCGGTTCGTTTGAATCCCGCACGGATCTGCTGCTTGTACTTCCCTTTGAGCGTTTCAGCAGTACAGGAAGGCCAGTGAGATCCTTCCAACCAGCCTCTCCTTCTTCTTTCAAAGCCTGGCCCAGGACTGCCTGCAAATGCCAGGAATATCAGAGTTTATCATCAGCCTCTCTTTGAACCTTAAAGGAGGATCTGTTAAATGCAGAGCCAGGTAAACCAGATGAGTTGAGAAGCCAGTAGAGGTTTGTTATGGAATGAGATCCATTTTGGAGAAACTGTTGCCACCAGAGGGATCCAGCGTAGGGATGGTCTCAGAGGATCAGGCTCAGGGTTGGTGTCAAGCGGCACCCAGAGGTTGCTGGTGTACGTCCTTCACCAGAACATGTCACACTAAGCTGCCCCAGAGAGCCCATCAGAAAGTATCTGATCTGTCCTGCAATGTAACGGTTACCCTCCATGTGCCTGACGTTTATCTGTATGTAGTCACCCACATGGGACTTTGGAGGATGCCCGTCCTCCAAAAATGTCCAGGCAAAGGGAATCCCGCCTGGATGAGGAGG
Source organism: Tetrax tetrax (assembly GCA_009806455.1). Classification (NCBI taxonomy): domain Eukaryota; kingdom Metazoa; phylum Chordata; class Aves; order Otidiformes; family Otididae; genus Tetrax; species Tetrax tetrax. The sequence continues at coordinate 398,620 of WHYT01017906.1, read as the reverse complement.
TTCCTTATTTGCTTCCTTTTTTTCATAATTGAATCAGGTTGCATCGATACAGCTTGCCTGGTCTGTTCTCCCCAGAATAAACACACGTACAGTCTGTTAAATGAACTGAAATAATGAAACAAAACTTCAGTGTAGTTTGTCAAGGGAGAGGTTGGTTGATAAAGCCAACAGCTAGAGATGACAGTGCTCACACACAGCCAGGCAGAGGGACGTGGATGCACAGTGGGAACTTGGCTTCCATGTGAACGCTCCGTTAGTTTTACTGTTAATCCGCTCAGGCCTCAGTATGGCAGTGCCAGAGACACGGCACCGAACAGTACGGTCGTTAAGAGAGTGGTTTGGACAGCAGCAGTCACGTCTCTAGATCGAGAAGTTCCCGTGCTTTATCAAGTCTGTCGTTGAAAAACAACAAAGCCTGTGCACGTGATTTAAAAGCAATCTGTATCTCCCGATGTTCAGATTTACAGGCAACATGTAGAAGAATATTTTCAACAGGGTCCATTTCATGGCATCTTCGAGTACATCCACATTTCATGCAGGTACCTGTCACCTCCAGCCTGAAGGCTGGAGAAGTCACGGCTGTCCGAGTCCCCACTATCCTACAGAAGCCATCCTTTAGGTAAAGGCTGAGGCATGTTCTGTAGGGCAGCGCTGGATTAATTTGCACACCTTTATTTTCTCTTCTTGTTTTCACTGTAATCTAAAACCCAGAATTTTGGCTGTCATCAAGAGGCTCCTGCACCACAAGGAACCGCCGCGGTTGTTCCTCACGTGCCGCAGAGCTGCCCTTACAGTTACTGCTTCAGCCTCTGCTCGATGTGCACGTTCACTGCCAGCTCTGTCCGGGCCAACCACAAGCTCTGTTGAATGCATAGGTTTTGAATGCCAAGAAACATATCCAACCTGTACAACAGCAATCACAGGATCATAGAATATCCTGAGTTGGAAGAGACCCACAAGGATCAGCAAGTCCAACTCCTAACTCTGCACAGGGCAACCTAAAAGTTAAACCATGAATCTAAGGGCGTTGTCCAAATCCTTGTCTCTTTGTCAACAGATTAACAGAAGCTGCAGTGGATGGACCCAGGAGCTGTGCTCAGGGGTTGCCATCACCCATCAGGCATTGCAGGTTCTATTTCTGAGTTCAGTAGGAGGCACTTTGGTACCAGTGCTTTCCCTTGCAGCATCTGCCAGGGCATAGAGTGCCTCTGCGGCGGGAGTGCTTGTGTCTCTGCTTTCCCTTTCCCTGATAAGAGAGCACCGCAGAACTGACTGTAATAATCTTTTACTGGTCTCCAGGCATTTGACGACTTCATTTTCGCTTTCTTTGCGGTGGAGATGGTCATCAAGATGGTGGCTCTGGGGATCTTCGGGCAGAAGTGTTACCTTGGAGATACGTGGAATCGCCTGGACTTCTTCATCGTGATGGCGGGGTCAGTAGCAAAACCTCATAAATTTGCTCTTGGCAGTGAAAGCAAGAAAACCCCAGAGAGCCAAATCTGTAGGTTGTCCTGGCTGGTTTTCATAGTGTCTTGTGAAAGCTGCCAGGCTCAAGCCAAGGGAAAGTCTCTTAAGTCTTATTTCGCTTCACCTCTGGCAGCCAGGCCGGATTATGGGGTGGGATATGAATGTCAGGGCAAAAGCCATCGGGTTTTCAGTAGCAATCCTTTTGCCAGCATCACCTCTGTGAAATCAAGTGCACGCTGATCTAGTCGTTGCGATGGCCAGTATGTCCCAGTGCTCGCGGTTAAGACTGCCGTCTTCAGGATGCGTGGAAAAAGCATGCAGCAGCTCAGCCCACTCCTGCTGTGTGATGCTATTAGACTGAGGCAAAAGCAGGCAGAAATTGGCCAAACAAGGAGAATCTAGCCCAAAAATCTGGTTCAGAAGGTTGAAATCCCATGGAAGAAGCTGGCCAGAAGTTGACCCAAATTACAAGTGCATGCAAATGCCTTCTGTGACCTTCTCTTGGTTTGTGTTTTAATGTTGTCTCTCATAGCTGCTTATGTGTGCAGGATGTGTTAATAACCAGATACAGGGAGCATCTAGGTGCTCTCGACACCTGCCCCTTCACACCCGTAGGGGAAAAAACTGAGTGGGCTAAATACTTTGCAAGTCTAAAACTTTCTTCTATTAATAAATGGATTTTAGAAACCCCAGGCTCTCTTACCTGCTTATTATACCTTGGAAAGGGATCGACCGCTTTAACGACAGAGCTCTGCCTTATTTCTGGACTCCTGGGTTTGTAATGACCAGCCTGGGGTTAATTAGAACATTCCTGTAATATGTTGGGGCATTTTTACCCATGCATTAGTGATGTAAAGCCTTCATTGCACTAATGGAGTTTTGTTTTGCTCCGCGTTATTTATCTGGAATACAATTAGGAATGGCCTTACTGGTTTGAATAAAACATGAGTGCTCCCGAGCAGAGCTTCCTTTGAACACGTGTGCAGTTACAGCTCATGAAAGAACAGCAGGGACAACAAAAGAAGCAGTTAATTATTTTTTTTCTTTCCAAAGCTGGTTCAGCGTTTAAGCCAGAAGGAGTAGCGCAAAAGCAAGGAGGGGGAACTCGGGATCAGAAATCTGCCATCCATAACCAGCGTGCCACCAGTTGTTTCCCTGCGCTGAATCCACAGGATGAGCAAGCAAAGGTTCCCCACATCATCAAACAGATCATCCCAGCCAAGTGGGAGAAAAAAAAAAATAGCCATGCAGGCAGAAAGGCTGAACCCCCTGCTCATACCTCAGAGTCAGGTTTGGCACCAGGATCTTTGTTCATGTAGTTCCTGCGACGAGGGGGAAAGGTGGCTGGTGAGTCTATTTGGTAGTTTGCCAGGGCGTTTCCCCACCCTCCACGGCTGGCATATGTTTGAGAAGAAGGAAAACAGCAGAAGCACCAGGAGACCCCAACGGGAAGCCCTGCTGCCAGTCTGGCATTGCTCAGGCTGAAGATGAGAAGAGGAATGGCCCTTCTCTGGCTGACCCTGGGCCATCTCCAGATGATTTTGGTGTATTCCAGCCGTACCTGTGACATTATTTCCCATCTCTCAGAAGAGAGGCTGGTGTGGGAGCTGGGCTGGTCGGTGATGCTGGTGGAAGGCAAGGAGAAGCTGTGCCATGGATTGGGATTCTTCACTTCTCCTACCTCTCCCACCACCATTGTTCAATCCAGTGTCTGCTCCTAAAACTGGAGGTGGTTTTAGCAGGGGCCATGCTACTGGAATAACAAGAGTTGCTTTTCCCAACAAGCGGATGGATGTGATGAAGTTATTATGAGGCTTTTTCTGATAAGAGGGGAAACAAGTGATAGGCAGCACTGCCTGCTTTGTTCAACCCATTCGGTCTCCTGAAATAAGCTGATTTGGCGTACTAGCAAGTGTACCAAAGAGAGCGGAGGGTAAGCAGGGAAACTACAAAATAAACATATCTTCTGCCTCTAGCAACAGATTGCGTCTGAAGTTTGTTCCAGCACTGAAAGCCCTTTCATGTTTTGCTTGCCTGAGAAATGTACCCTGGAAAATTTCAGACCGAATGGAGCTTACAACCTTTCAGTCTTGTCCAGCAGCCAAGCTGAAAGCATTTCCCGAGCATCCGAAATGTTGTCCACAAGAGATGAAACCAGACAGGTTTCTTGTGCATCCAGTCCCTGGAGATGTTGCAGGCTCACAGGATGTGCTTTGGACATCTTTAACTTGACAGCTGAAGGACGGGAAACTGTTTGTGGTAGAAGACATCGCAAAGGCTTGTGCCTCCCTTTTTTCAGTACCAAGTGCCAGTCCACCCAGACCTCTGGTCTCTGCATACCCAAAATTTCCAGCTCCAGCAGGTTTCTCTTTGGCATTTCCAGGGTATTCTTGGTTTTGAAGTGTGATATGAGAACAGGAACCCAAGCTTGGCCTTGACAAAGAAACCTTTGACTTTTTCATTAAGGTTTTGAATGTTTTCACTGCTTGTAGAAGGTCCAATCCAGAATCCATCAGGTGTTTCCGGTTGGCTTTGGTGGGCGATGCAGATCCCCCCGAGACTTATTTTCAAATCCTAAATGGAGTATCATATAAGTCCAAAGTATCGGGATCAGCAAATCTGTTTCCTAGACCAAATCCTGGACTCTTAATCTTTTATCAGCCCCACTGAAACTCCAAGGGCCAAGTAAAAGCGAGGCCCCAGGAGCTGGCCCCTTAACACACTAATAGTTGCGTATGCTCTCAGGAGTACAAAAGCAGCTCCCACTGGAGCTTTTTGTCCTCTTTTTACATGCTATTAGTAGTTCAAAACCTGTATCGGTTACACTAAAATCCACTTACTCAGCCGCCCGATAAATTGTGAGCGTGCTGGATTGGGACCACGCCAGCGACCAGACTCAGGCTCCGGCAGTGCCCACCTCAGGGACTTTAAACAATGCTTTGTCTATTCCTGCAAGGTCTGTTTGGAGCAGACACCTGGTGCTGGCTCCAGGCCCCTCCATGCAGGTGTGAACGGGCATTTCCAACGGCTTTCCCACTGTGTGGTCCTTTGTGCGGCTTCCCACTGCTCTGCTCCGGCTGCTCAATGAGCACGCGTTAGATTTAAAACCTGGTGTTGTGCCGCGCTGAGTTTTAAAGCTATTCATCATGTTCTGCTCAGTTCCTACCTACAAGCTTTAAGGTGGTTTTGATTTATAAAGACTTGCTAACTACTTCAGAAAAAAAAAAATACGTCTCTGGGAAATTATCACTAAAACCAGCTCAAAACCGCCAGCCCCTCTGCACGGCAAATTGAGGCGAATGGGCCAGAGTCACCTCAGTGCAACGCCGGTGATGCCACAGGGTTACACCAAACAGCTTCAGGACAAAGACAAAAAAGAAGCAAACATCAGAACACCTAGATATGCCAAATCAAAGTGTGTAGAGCAGGACAAGGCATCAAAGACAAAGTGCAAGGCCCTGGCAGAGCAGAGCACATGGGCAGTGATGTGGCTGGCCCCAAACCAAACCTCCCTCTGCTCTTGCCTGAAATCCACTCAGCTCTCGTTTCTTGATGGCACGTAACCATTTCCATCCATCCTGGCTGCAGGATGCTTCAACTGAAAATCTCTCTTTGCACTAAAGCGCCTGGTTGCAGCAGTTTAGCCTTCCTTCTTCCATATCTGTTTGTTTATTTTAAAAAACCCAAACAAAAGCTCTTTCTCCACGGGATCCAACAGCTTACTCGCAGGGTTGCTTTTGATGCTGTTATGTTATTTGAACAGGCATGGTGAGAGATTTGTGACATATTTACAAGTGCTTCCCTGTAGTCAAACTCATAAATTGTAATTACAGCCATGCTAACTAGCCATAACCCCATTAAAAAAACAACACTACACGCATTTGCTGCTCATTGCTATAAAAGAGCAAAAAAACTGACTTGACTTAACGTCTTTCCCAGTCTGGGAGAGAAATGTTTATGTGAAATGGAGACGGAGCGTGAAAAAGAAAATGTTCCCTATTCTTAATAATAAAATGGAAACCAAACTACTTGAACATCGCTTGTCGGCTTGGTTGTTCGCATTTTTGTCATAGGGGGAGAGATAAGCTGGCGTGAAAATCCGCTGGGGTGCTAGTAGGGGGGATAATATCAGAAACATTGACTTTGAGCTGCGTGGAGCCGTGCAGTGATCTCCTCGGGAAGGCTGCGGCTGTGCCGCCAGCCGGAATGTGATAAGCTCATGGAAAGGGAGAGCGGGACGGCTGCGGGAGCCGAGCAGATATTTGGGGGCTGCCCCTCTGCCCCGAGTTCTGTGGCCCTGACTTTGCAGCTCCTTGTTGTGCTAAGTCCTGCTTTCTGGAGTGTTACCTGTGCCTCCAGCCCCTGCACCATCGCTGCTCGTGCAGGTGTTTTCAGTCTCTTAGACCTGAAAGATCCCTTATATCCCCCATGGATGGCATGATGCACATTAGGAGCTGCAAACACAGAGCAGGTGGTTTTGCAAGCCTGGGCTGTGGCTCCCAGAGTGCGCAGGCAGCGACAGCCCCAGCTCTGGGCAGCCTCAGCACCCTCATGCCCAGACGCTGAGCACAGAATCATAGAACCATAGAATCGTTTGGGTGGGAAGGGACCTTAAAGATCATCCAGTTCCAGCCCCCCTGCCCTGGGCAGGGACATCTTCCACCAGACCAGGTCACTCAAAGCCCCGTCCAACCTGGCCTTGGGCACTGCCAGGGATGAGGCATCCACAGCTTCTCTGGGCAACCTCTGCCAGGGCCTCACCGCCCTCACACTGAAGAATTTCTTCATTATATCTAACCTAAATCTACCCTCTTCCAGTTTTAAGCCATTACCCCTTATCCTATCACTACATGCCCTTGTCAAAAGTTCCTCTCCAGCATCCCACATCCTGACGCCTTTTCTCTTTCCCCGCAGCATGATGGAGTATTCTCTGGACGGACACAACGTGAGTTTGTCTGCGATCCGCACCGTCCGGGTACTTCGGCCGCTACGAGCCATTAACAGGGTCCCAAGTAAGTAACGTTTTCCACCGCACCACAGCCACGCTGCCGGGCTGGCCGGCTGCAGCTCACGCCCCAGGAAAATCAGGGGGTTAAAGCCATCCCAGCTGGCTCTCTGCGCGCTAAGCCTTGCAGAAGTAGTCTGCTTTCCTGCTGCTGAGAGCAAGTTCATTTATTTTCATCTTTAATGTCAAGTTAGAGATCATTTATTATGATTATCAATGTTAGTAAAGGGCAAGGGAATAGATTTTATACCTGGGAGGGCAAATTTCTGTGGCTGTTTTCCAACACGTCTGTGATTCTGAGGCAAGTAACTAACTCTCTGCTGCTAGTGCAAAGTAAATAAGAAAGTTCCTATAAAGAAAGGGGAAAGGTCAGCTCTAAGAAGGATCTTCTTACCCTAGATGGGTTCATTTTCCCTTCTCAGCTATTTAAGGTCTTTCCATCTCTTTGTGTTGAGGATTAGAAGCGCAGCAGCCTCCGTTGCTGGTAAAATACCACAGAGGGTTTGCTGTCATGTAGAACAAAATTGGGTTCATCCATGATAGAAAGTTCAAGTGGCCCCTAAATCCATTTTCAAGTGGCTTCAGCTGCTTGTCTTCTAAATCCAATTTGAAAGACAAACCAACAAGCTGAAATAATTTCCTGCCGGAATCAGCCGTCTGCTGAGCAATCCTTTGCAAGGTACTAATTTCATAGCGTTTTCATCATTTTGGAACCAAAATCGACTCAACGGCATTGTATGGAAATCAGAGAGGTTCCTTGCAAAAAAAAAAAAAAAAGAGAACATTTCCTGTTCTTTTTAAAAGCGCTTTTGAATGACACAGCCCCGCCAGTCCCCGCTGAACATCCTGCCTGGATTAATTGCCCGTCGTGTCGGCACATCTAGGGACAGCCAAACAAACTCCCCCGGAAGGGTTTCGGTTCCAGTACCTCAGATGAACACACGAGGGAACAGATGGCTGTTTACGCACAGGAGTCTTTGAAGTTTCTCTCTGAGCTCAAATTCTTCAGGATTTTTCTTTAAAAAGAAAAAAAAAAATCTGTAAATTCGATGGTGACATCATTAGAAGTTAAAAACAAGACAAAAAGAAACAAGAGGTTAAAAGGGACCATGAAACCCTCTGGAGCTTTGTTTTCCTGATGAGGTTTTGTTACCAGGGTTTCGGAGCAGCCTGAAAGCACAACACAATTTTCCTCTGGGATTTTGAGCTCGGTGGCCTCGCTGGGACAGAGAGGAGCGGAGGGACACTGCCACGTGCTCGGCTCGGAGCCCTGCCAAGTTTTCAGGCTGGGGCGAGGCTCAGGCTCGCTCTGAAGTTATTTAAATCCACGACGCCCTCCGTAACTCTTCCTTGGAGCAGTGGGAGTCTCAAGCTGGGATTCAGCTGGGCTGAGAGCAGAAGCTGGGGGAATTTGAGGATTTACATCCCTATTAAACTGAGGCCCAGGGATCAAAAGCCTCCAAGTCCAGGTGAAATTTTGATCTGGGTCCAGCTTGTGTTTTCCTTCCTCAGGGGTCCGATATTGAAGCTTTGAAATAAGCCTTTTAGGCTGCCTTCTGCTACACTTGCCATCTTGATTTTTAATTTTTTCTCCAAATACAGGCAATAGAAAATACTCAAATATTCAAATTTTGCTAATAGTATGTGAGATTAAATCCAAAGAGCTCAATCCATGTTTGGAGTTGAGTTGCCCAGCTTAGCCAGCAGCTGGGCTGGTCTTACACCAGTACCAGTGTCTTGAACAAGTGCTGGGGCAGGATTAGTAGTCTTAGATATATCCCAGTTCCTGGAGGGCAGATAATCACAGACCTTACTTGTTTATGAGACACTAACTCCATTGACTTTTAACATTGGTACTTTTATTATTTCAGACTGATGTAATGCGCAAAGAATGAGTAGTGACAGCTATTTGGTTGTATTTTTGCACTTTTCAGTAATAATAGAGTTAAATTTCCAGTCTTTCGTCCATGGGGATGCTGCAGTTTAGCCAGGGGATCGCCTTGGACACCCACCGCATTCCAGCAGGTCCCGCTCAGCCGCGTCCATGCCACCCCCAGCGCTGGGACAGCGACACTTCCCTGGCCACCCCACCGTTGGTGGGAGCAGGGTTTTCAGCTCAGTGGCAGCCACAAAAGGACATGGAGCAGACAGGAATTACAGCTGGGTCAGAGGAGACGAGCCCGGTGTTCGGTCGCAGCACGGGAGAAGCAGGGACCCATGAGAAATAGCTTGGTGATTTATCCCTGCAATGCCTGGGCGCTTTCCTGGGTTCCAGCCAGGGCTATTAGCTCTTCGCTTCCAGGCACAATAAATTCATCCACAAGATTATTTCATTTTAATTTTATTTGTTAAGAAAAGAAAGGAGAACTCCGGCCAATAAAAACATCATCTCTATTAGAAATTATTCCTTGAAAATGACTGGAAAAATATAATTCCTGCAATTTATATGTTTGGCAGGGGCTGTAGTTACGGGTTTTTTTTTAGTAGTGGTCATTGTTTTTTTTCAAATCCATTTCACTGCTTTATTTTTATTTTTCTACTGTGTGGTTTAAACCAGGCATCACGTGGAATGGGAATGAAAAGAAATCCTGATCCTTGTTTCAGCCTAAGCGATGCTCGTGCTCTTTTCCCATGGCACGCTTGACATTCTGCTGAGAGCCCAGAGCACCCTCAGCGGATAACGAACAGATGGATTCAATCTCAAGAACGGTGCCACTAAACAACGCAAAATACCAAAAGTAGCTGAGTGGAAAGAAGTTGTCTGGCATGGGGAGATAATTTTTAACCATTTTTGGGAAAAAGAAAGCGAGGATATTAGTGAGAGTAGGGGGGGAAAAAGAAGAAAAGCCCAGCATCCTCTTTCCAGTGGGAATTAAGTTAGTCTTTTCTGCTTTTCCAAAGATAGATTGCAGGGAAAATCTGAAGGGCAGTACCATGGGATGTGTTCCTGGGGGGCTTCCGATGACAGCACATGTTGGGAACAAGCATTACAAAATCAAAACCCCATTTGCCTCCATCTCTGGGTTCCCCCTGTACCTGGAGCAGAGGCCGGTGCTGTCCCCACGGCTGGCACCAGTGTTGTGGTTCCGGGGGATGGCAGGGACGCTGGCCGGCATCCCGCGCCTCCCGGGGCGCATGCTGACACAGCCTGGCTGCCAGAGCCGTGTCCCTTCCCCGTGGAGTGGCATTGGCACTGGGGAGGCACGAGGACGGGGTTCGGAGGGCAGACGGTGGGGCTGGCACGCGGCTGGGCGCCAGGATCGCGGCTCTTCTGGAGAGGCATCCGCTGCCGGCGCCAGCAGTGGGGAGCCACGCCGGAGCCAAGACCCAGCTGGGCATGGAGACCTTGAGAGGCTCTTGCCCTGGGATGCAGAGGTTATTACTCACACCAAATTATTTATTAGCATAGAATTCTTGGCCGGGGCGGTTTATCCGCTCGTGCCACGCTGACAAGGTAATGTCGGCTCCGGCCCTGCTTGGCTGGGTTGTGTTTCCACTGACAGAGCGACACGAGGAGGCGAGTAAAGCGGCGTGGCGGGGCTCCGGCTCCCGCTAGCGCTGCCTGCCATGGCCTGGGAGATGCTGGGTCAGATGGGCGCTGCTTTCCTGGAGACCCTGCTCCTCCCAACACCCAGCCCTGGGCTCTGCAGATGCCAGGCTGCAGCCCAGCATCGTCACTGAATCGGCAGCAGCGGCATCAGGCGTGACCTGGGAGCTGGCTGGGGGAAGAAGCCGGTGTGGAAACTGGTGGGGGAAGAGAGACTGCGTCAGTGAAAACGCCGCTCTCGGTTCCAGTGGGATGACTAATGGAGAGCAGCATCCTGCTGGGGAAAAGGAGGGAGAAAAGGCTCCACGCAGGCAGGCAGGAGAAGGTGTTTGCAGAGCAGAATGGTAGTGGATGAAATGCCTCCAAAGGCAGCAGCGTCACCTTACCCAGCAGCTGCGTTTCCACCACGCCATCAACCTGAGCCCTGCTCTCCGCTGAGCGCCAGGCTCCCAAGTCTCCGTTTCTGGTTTTATTCTTTTCTATAATTTAACATTTGCCTTTGTCTCTTCCTCTTTTTGTTAGTTCTCCTCTCATCAATTATCAGCTGTTGAAATGATGGCTGGTCGGTGTCTCAGAGGTTCGTTTAACCTCCCTTGAACTGCTGAGCTGCAAGTCGTTATTCCCTTTTTATTCCTGTTTCATCCTTGAGTTTGAAGGTGCCCTGATGTGTGAGACAGGGCAGCCCCCACCTGCCAGCCCAGTCTCCCCTGGGCAGCGATACTGGGAGCACGCTGGCTGGAGATGCAAGGGTTAGCTGAGGCTCTGCAAGGTTGACTCACTCCTCCATCTTCTTATTCAGGATGGGAGATCTTGCACAGAAATCAGCATTTCCCTGGCAGCAAAGGTGGGGGTGGGGGGGCTTGCTCTGCACACAGGTCCATAGGGAGCCTTGCAGGACGTGTGGGACCGGCCGGAAAGGTCTCCTGACAGCCTGTGCAGGAGGAAGGGAAGGGAGCAGAGCTGAGAACTTTGCTTAGAGGAAGAAACATTTGCATCCTGCTTTCCCCCCTCAAAAAAGTAAAAATTCCTCCTGCCTCCCCTGCTTGGCAGCCCTGGGAGCTTTGGAGCAGGAACAGCTCTCAGGTGCCAGTGGTGGCCACCAAGGAGAGGAGTCGTCCATGGAAGGGGAGTTGTCCAGGGAGAAGGCCCAGAGAGCAGGCGCAGCTATCGTCCTACACGAGGCTCCGTATTGTTTAGGGGGACAATTTGTGTGATTCATGAGAGATGTTAGATATGTTTATAAATATATATTTTGACAATTTCTCAAGAGGCTGATGGTTTGCAGGGGCGTTTCTCCAGGAAAGACTGTCTTGCAGCTTTGCCTGTGTTTGCGTGTTGTTGAGTACTGTGTTACTGAAAACATCTGAAAATCCCACTCTGAAGTCCATACTTTGGAGATAACGCTGTTTGTTCCCACATGCTGCTAAGCCTTTTGCACTCTCTCCTTTCCTTTTCAGCTTTAAGGTTTTGGGGAAAACACAGACATCCCAGTTCCTCTGCCCAGGATGCTCTGACCAAGCCTGAAAGCAGCTGGGATCGGTGCAGTGTTCACGCTTTCCCTGTCGAAGGGCTCCTCTGACCTGTTTTCTTCTTCTCCCCACAGGTATGCGAATACTCGTCACCCTGCTGTTAGATACTCTGCCTATGTTAGGCAACGTCCTCCTCTTGTGCTTCTTTGTTTTCTTCATCTTTGGGATTGTCGGCGTGCAGCTCTGGGCAGGGCTGCTGAGAAACAGGTGTTTCCTAGACAGGAATTTTGCAATGTAAGTACAGAAAAAAAAAAAAAAATCTCCGTTTTTTCTTCCTTTCTCCCTCTCCCCTGCCAGAGAAACCCCGACGTCAGCAGGGTTTTGGTCCAGCCACGGTGCAGCCAGGGCTGGATCCAGGGGCACGTGGGTGAGAGCGTGGTGTGACTGTCCCACACAGCTGCAATGGCAGCTCTTAACAGGGCTGTCATCTCCATTCACAGGATTGTTGGCTTTGAGTCTGGCTAGGTACTTTTTTTTTTATGAAAAACTCCCACTTGTCAGCAAGTTACTGAGGGTTTGGAGTGGCTTTCTCATCTTTTCCCCCTGCACCTGAAGGACAAGGATGTTAGTGATTTGGATGATCTCTGTCCAAGGAAGCTGAGATCCCTGACTCCAGCAATTTGAGGATGTAGAACGAATAAAAGCATTAGAGTTCTAAAATTGTCAGTTCTCAAAACTGTACAGGTCAGGGAGGTCACCTAGCCCACCACACCACCTGGCAGTGGGTTGGTGAGATGTTCCACATGCTGGTACAGACAGCACCATGGAGATGCTGCTGAAACACACCAAGAAATCTTTGTAGGTGTATTAGATAAGAAGCTTGATGTGAAAGGCATTAAAGATGTTTGTACACACTTCTTGGTCTGGCACAGACATCAGGGATAGGCAGCACATTTGATCCCCTGCTCTTTTTGGTGCAGACTTCAGTTGTGGTTCTCCCAAGCCAGGCTGTTGCATGGCTGGTGCATCCCCACCAGGTGCTGAGGGTGCTAATAGGCCTTAATTACCCTGATGAGCCTCACCTAGGATCCCTGCCCACACCCCGCCCATGGCTGGGAGCTCTATTTAAGCTCAGCCTGTGGCTCTTAGTCCTGGTTTGAGCTGTACCTGTCTCCAGCTCTGTCTTTGTTCCTGGTTTCTTTGGCTCCTGCCTGAGTTCCCTGGCTGGGTCCTGGATCTGGTTCATCGCTTGCTGTGTCTGGAGCTTTAAGTGGACCCTGCTGTGTTCAGACCCTGCCTGTGCTGGTGCTGCTGGCATTGGGGTGACTCTTGGCTCATCCCCTGCCATGGGACAGTCCTGTTCTCGCTGTTCTCCAGCAATCCCTCAGCATGATAAGCAATCTCTCAGCATGATATGGAACTTGGGCTGTTCTGTACTTGCCCCTTTGGAAGTGCAATGTAAGGGCCTGCCCTAAAAAACCCATCAGCACAACAAAAAGATTAAAACCAAGGGACGTCTGCCCGAGAAAATCCTTCTGAAGGACTCCTGTCAGAGGCTGCTGGGAATGTCGGTGGCTCAAGGTGAGGAAATGCTTGAGATGTGCATCGGGACAACTCTAGCTCTGTAAGAGAAGATAGAGCCTGTAATTATATCTGTAATTATATCTGTTTGTAATCATCTGCTGTCTACAATTTGCATTGTGTCTGAAAGAAAAGCAGGGCTTAACCCTCAGCTCTACCCTGGTCCTGTTCCTGCCTCTCACTCATTAGTTCCACGGCTTCCAGCTCTCTGAGCCTTTCTCTGCGCTGCAGACCGTCTCTGGTGGCACTTACTTATCCCATCAGAGATGCCAAAAGGCAGAAAATCGATGAGTCTGCCGCGTGGGTATGCTTCTGCTCCTGCATCTTGATGCTCCGACCTTGAGTGCTCTCTCCTGCCCCCATGGCAGGTGTTTGCTGATCACCAAGACCTCGGTCCCTCAGAGTAACCCCTGAGCTGTCGTTTCAAAGCGCAGAGTGGTGGCGAAGCCATGCTCGGGTGGCCCCGTCGCGTGGGGCAGGCACCGTGTGCGGGCAGTGCTTTGAGCACAGGGAGCACCGAGCTGTAATTAGCTTCAGTGAGTCCCTCTCATCTCTTTGAGCAGGTTTCTAAAACGCCGTGTGATTTCCTGCAAAGTGGAACTTTTAAAATTAACCGCAGGGGAAACGTTTGCTAAGTACAGATATTAAGCAGGCTGTTACACAACGGCCATTAGCAGCATCAAAGGATTTTCTTATCAGGGTCTGGGTCCCAGTCAGGGAAGGCAAAGTCAGGCTGCCTGTGCTGAGCCTGGGGAGCTGAGTTTGAAGAGACAGGAGGTTTCTGAGAGATCTTCTCCTTCCCACTTCACCGCAGCTCTGCGCAGGTTCCTGGGTCCCCTCCAGCAGCAGGTAGTGGTGAATCTGGGTGGCTCTGGGCTGTCCTTTGCCTGTGCCCAAGTCCTGTTGCCTGATGCTATGTGCTCAGGGATACTGTGAACACAGTTCTGGCATTCCAGAGAAATTTGGAGAAATGAGGCTTCTGGCATGCCCATGGGGGAGGACAGGGCTACTCTAGCTCTGCTGGTATCAGCGTGACAAATACTGGGCTACTGTCTTGGCTGTGTTTTGCTGGGTTAGCTTTAGACCTGAGAAACCTGGCTGCAATGAACCAGTCCCTCCATTTCCAGCTAGAAGCTAGCCCAGGTTGATTGGAGCTTGGTGCGGAAGCTTTGGGAAGCCAGATGAAACTATTCCCATCTTTTCTGTTATTTCTGATTATGCCTGAATCCATAGTTGGAGGTGCCAGGATATGGTTCACCCCTGTAGTGGTGAGCCCATCCCAACAGCAAGTTGTGCAGGGAGGAGGGGTGGCAGTAACAGGGAAAGCACTTCGGGGTTGTATTTTCTTGCTATTTTACAGATGGACCAAAATGTGCAGCGTTGGGCCCAAACTAGCAGGTCCTGCTGACCAGCAGCAGGATGCCATCTCCCTGCAAGGCGATGTGGAGTTCCAGGCCAAGGGTTGGACTGGAGCAGGTCCATCACTGCATCCTCATGCTCCGTCCCTGTTCCCAGGTGCTGTCTGTGGCATCGGTGCCGGAGAGCCCTGACCATCCATCCCCTTCCAGGGAGAGCTGCCAAAAAACAACAACAAAATCTTCACCCAGGGGATGCAGGATTAAAGTTAAGCTTTGGTTTTGGTTAGAAGTAAACAGAATAGAGCTCTGCGGGAAAGGGGGAATGAGATTCTGGTCATTTAGTTTTGACTGCCAAGTCCCACTAAATCCCAGTGTTGTTGTCCTCAGCCTAAAATAATGTTTAGCAGCCCTTCAAGAGGGCTGCAAGGGACTGGAAGGTGGGCAAGAATGCTGTGCACTCAGGTTGGGGCTGAGCAGATGATGGTCCTGGCTCAGATTTTCCTTAGAGCCCCATAAAGGTGAAGACCCGAGTTACTGGTGGGGCTCACCTTGGTGGTGGTGTCAAACCCTCCCAGATGAAACCACAACTGCTTTAAAATGAGAGTGAGCATCTGAACACAATCCAGGGTGCCAGGGAAGGAAGGGTCATAGCCCCAATGCTTTTCTGGAGTAAAGCAAGCATAAACGAGCTCAGAGACCGGTGCTTCAAACGTGGTTTCTTTATCTGCTGCATGCTTCTCTGCACACTCACTGCCAGCAGCTTTCTGGGCCGTTCTACTTTACAGCAGGTATCACATGGAAGTGACTTTGATTTTGCCATCGTTCTTCCTGTGGAAACATTTTCTTTTAAATCCCCCTTGAAAGTTTGCTGCTTCAGGTATAGAAACTATTTTTAAATGTAGCACATTCTGATAGAAATTTGGGGACAACTTTGAGGTGCACTGGAAATATCTGCTTTCTCTGTCTTTGAAAATTGCACTGTTGCAATACAGTATCTTGCTGGAAGGAGGTTTTGAGGACGCTCTTTTAGTAGTGACTTTGAAGGAATGACAGGCAGCTAGTGGGCTGGTGCAGAAACAGGTTGGCAATGAACTAGAGTGGGTCACTGCTGTTCAGGACATGTGAGAAGCTGTCACTTCTCAGCCGGCCCTGGAGACCAGCCTGGTGCCTCAGAGGACTCCGGTGGCTTGGAGACCTCTTCAAGCTCTGAGGAGCTGGACTGAGCTTCCCCTGCATTGCATAGCAGTGCCAGGATGGTCTCCACCACTATGTGAGGGAGCGCAGGAGATCCCTGACAGCGGGAGCTGGAAGGGGAATTTCACAAGGGCTTTTGGTTGCTCTGGTCTGAGAGGGGAAGACATGGTATGCATGTGTGGGAAGGGCAAGCAAAACCAGCAGTTTATCTGGAAGATCTCCAGGATGCGTGTCTCCCCACACAGCCCCTCTGGCTCCATCCTGCTGTCCTGAGCTGCCATCACTGTAAATAAAGGAACTGGGTCACCCCCAGTGTGTCTGGGTTGTTGCTACCGGGGCTGCTCGTTGCTCGCATGTTGTTACACAGAGGAGAGTCTTCCTCCTCTGGAGCCTTTCAAGGAACTCAGTGAGTTGGAAGCAGGAGAGGGGAGAGAGCTGTGAAGTGCTTTGTATTTATCTAATGCTGCAGGACAGTTATAATGTGAGCACTTCAGTCTTAATTAACTCCGTACCTGCTTGGCATTGTACTGTCTTTGGCTCCCTGGCTTATGTAGAGCTGCGAGAAGGCACAGATGGCCAAGGCAGACAGCTCTGAGTTTTTCTGAAGGGTACTTCTGAGTTCTGCCTGATTGTTCCTCCTGGCATCTCTCTGTGCTGCAGTGCTGGGTTGGCAGCAGGATTTCCTCCAGAGAGCAGTCTCCTCCAGGAGGAAATGGATCCTGCATGGTGCTGAGTTTCCTCCACCTTTTCCCTGTCCTCCTCTGCTCTTCCAAAAGCTGCAGCAGGATTGTGCACAGCGTGCGCACACTGTACTCGGCAGTTGTGGATGATGTTGGGCTGGGAAGACTGAGCCTGGGGGAAGACGGAGCACAGAATGATTGTTCAGCTTCCTTTGACATGGGAGAGAATGGACTTGCCTGTCCCATTGTTGTCCTTCCTACACGTGAACTTGCCCAGGGACAGAGGAAGGAAAATGCATTGCAAAGCTGCTGCAAGCCCAGAGAAAGACATGCGCTGGGCAGCTGGCTGAGAAAGGGGTGTTAATCCTTTCTAATGTGATAACAAGATCCATTATGGGGCTTAATTTCTCATGTCTCTTCCCCAGGGCGCAAGGGCCTCGTGATTAGGGGATTCATTACCATTAATAAGTTATTTGGACCATGCCTGTTGGCAAGTGACAGGGCAGTCAGATTGACCTTTCCTGCACGTGGAGGTAGATGGTCCTGGCTGAGCTGCTTCGCTTATTTTGTGGATGTTGGGGATTCCCTTATTCTGCAACACTTGTTTCTCATTCTTCCTCTCCTTCCTTCTTTCCCCTTTTTGGTTTTGCCAGCAGGATCATGAAGCAGAGGAGCTAGAAAAAGGTCTTAAATTTGCAGTGCTTGCTGTCAGCTGATGTGTCCCTTCCCCGCTGTACGTGGTGATGGCAGTGTGTCGCGCAGGAGCGGGTCCATCCCAGCTGGACGGATGCTCATGGTGTCTCTGTGCCCAGGGCAGGCATGGAAGGGAGAAGGGCTTGGAAAGGGCTAGGCAGAAATTGGTTCCCATGGGACTGACTTGGGCCTCTCATAGGGAGGACTTTCATTTAGTTTGTAAATGATTTGGGGAACAGTAGCAAAAATGAGCAAGGCAGAGAAAAGGGATGATAAAATCAGGCAGCAGCAGAACCAAATCAAGCTTCATCCACCCTTTGCAGTCAAGCTGTGCTTTGTTTTCCTGCTTTTATTTTCCTCCCACAGCCACCAAAGTGTGTCGTTCTTTCGGTTCTCCAGAGGGTTTGTGCCCAGATCTTCTCTCTGCAGTTTATCAGATCATGGCCCAGGGCGCCGTGTCTGCAGGCGGTGTTTCTCCTTCAGCCCAAGGCTTCCTAAATCGTGACTCATAGGAGACACGCAGCCTCTCAGATCCGTGTATGTGGCTCATCAAGGGCCTTTCCAGTTGCGTTGTGTAGTGAACAGAGAAGCATTGCATGGGAAGGGAATTGGTCCTGTAGGTCCCCAGCCTGACTGCATCCCCTCCTTCCAACAAAATTTGGTACATGAGGTCTGGCAGAATTGGCTGGCACGCTGATCTCTGCCTGGCTGTGTCCCTGTCCAGCTCCATAGTGGGAGATCAGGGATCAGCTCTGGGGACTGGAATAGAGATGATTAATCTGGGACAATGAGGATGTGTCGGAGTCCTGCAGCTGGGAGGGCAGGCAGCTGCGGAGCCATGCGTGGCGCTGAATGTCGCGTGTATCGTGCTGTGGTGGGAGAGGCAGCTCGCAGGGGAGCTTGGGTGCGAGGTCGGAGCGGAGCACTGTGCCGAGGCGTCAGCTCTTCTGTCTGAGCACTCGTTCCATGGTCAGTGTTCTTGGCACGGAGACGTGCGCGTCTGCTTCTAAACACGAAACTGCTCCCAGGAAAGGAGCTTGTGCAGCCATAGCTGCTAATTACACAATCATCCCTCCAGATGCTCCGTCTCCCTCTGCAAGTCCGGCTTTGCTCTGGGTAGAATCCTAATTACACTGGCCCACGAGCTGCGATGTGCTGAGCCTGCCCGCTGCCAAAGGTGTTTGTTATCGGGGAAAATCCTGCTGCTGGCGTGGTGGTGGGGTATTGCTTCCAGAGCAGCGAAGGAAATAAGAGTTTGATGAGTTTCACAGCTCCATGTGTCTCCAGATGGATGATCAGTTGTAGTTTGGAAGAGTATGCCACTGGGGCGGCACATCCAGCCTTGGTCAGCATTGTTTGAAGGGAAATGAGAGAGAGCAAGGGATGTTCCCAAGATCACACAGGGTTGTTGCAAGGCAAGGAGTTCAATGTGTAGTTTTAGGGTTGCAGGTCTGACTCGTCTCTGTGGCTCTCTCTGCTGCAGGCACCAGGTTTGGGCTTTAAGCTGCTCAAAGTTTTGAATTTGCATGACTTGTCACATCAGGGATTTGAGAACTGCAGAGTTCTGTTGGGCATGAACTGGAGGTCCAGGTGCTTTGATGAGAAGGTACCAAATGAGACCTCTTCTGCCATCATCTTAGGGTTTGAGTTCTTTTGCTGTAACCCACAAAGTCCTGTTTTCAAGAGTGGTGAAGTCAGTCATACCCCAGAGTCCTGTGGCCGTGCTTCTTTGCCGTATCAGGCAGTACACAGCAAAGTCCAGGCTTGCTGTGGGCCTGGGGGTGTTGGACCCCTGTTGCCATCAGAGGATGTGGAAAGCCCTGATCCCAATGTCCCATTTGAAAGACCTCAGAGAGCACCTGCTAATGAGTTCCTTGGGAGAGGACTAATGAGAGATGCACCCATGGCCTCTCAAACCTGGAGGTTTTGGAAGAAAGCATCCTTCCTGAGGCTGATGGGGCTGGGATAGCTCTGCCCTGGGCTGCGTCATGTCTGATGGAGGTGCGGAGCCCTCCCAGCACCTCCCTGGGTGAGCAGGCTCAGGCAGGCAGTGTGGTTGTAAGCAGAGATGTCCCAGGTGTGTGGGTCCCCACCACGTTTATCTGAGGTTGCAGGACCCCTGTGCATCTGACCTGAGCCCCTCTCAGTGTACCCACTGAGGTCGAAACAGCTGCTGGGGCTCTGCCTGCCACTTGTGAGTTAGGAGAAGTCACTTGTGAGTTAGAAGTCACTTCTCAGATGTCTCTTCTCCTCCTGTCTCTGTTTCTTCTCACACGTTCCCCAGCTATCTTTGCCCACAGTCCGCAGCGCTCCCAGGCACATCCCTGTGCCTCGGTGCGTTTTAATCCTTTGCAAGCCTCCGCAATACCCCGCTTTGTGTGACAAACTGCTGGCTGTATCTGATCTTCTAGCAAATGCCATGCTGGCGTAGCACTCAGCCTTTTCTTCAGCTTGTTTTATATGGAAATTTCCTCCAAATGAAACCAGTTCGTGGGAGGGGAAGGAGACAGCTTTTAGTCTTGGAGGAAAAATATTTTAAGTTTTTCTTGTCTCTTGAATCTAATGCGTAGAACCTGGGAAGAAGATATTACAGTTTTTTCTAGAGGTGTGGGAACCCTGCAATGAGAGGGGAATAGCTGGTGAATACATTTGATCACCAGTGAAAAATGCCCAATTCCTCTGATGTGCTCCTTGCCTATTCCTGATGCTGGATGAACCCTCAACACCCACCTCAAGTAATTAATTGATGGAGGAGAACCAAATTCCCCAGGAAAGTTGTTCGGAGTTAATTTCCCCTCAGCTCTGCCCTCCTGCAATTGCGCTCTCCTTAAAATGCAGTTACTGACTCCTGCTTGACTTATGGGTTTTTGGGAGCAATTTCAAGCAATTGTATGTATGTCAGAACGCTAGTTTGGCACTCGTTAGAGCCAAATTTATTCAATAGTTAGGTACATTCAGAAACATAAAAATACTTCAGTCTCTTGAAGAATTACCTGCTTATCTTCTACCCACATCCCACTTGGTCGGATAATTTGTGTGTTGTGTTTTCCCTTATCTCCTGACTGATTCTATAGCATCTTAGATCCCTGCAGCTCTGTACGCAGCAGATAAAGCCGGCTCTAGGACTTTGCACTTTCTCATTTTGGGCAGTGCTTCAGCAGCATGAGTGCTGGTGGGTCTCAGTAATGCTAATCGAACAGCGTGAGCGGTCCTGGGCTCTGGTTGCTCGCTGATCTGCCCCAGAGCACGGCTTGGGAAAAGGCACTTCCCTGCCAAGCTGCAATTAGAGCACTTGCTTATCTCAGCTGTAACAGAGCCATAAACTTTATCCAGGCCAATTAAATCAGATACGCAGTCACTATACAGTTTCCATTAATGTGGGCTCTTTCTTATGTGAGTACAGAAGGAATTTGAGATGGCTTGTGGCTGGGTCTCTCCTTATTAAAGTTCAGCTCACTCATCTCGGAGAGGTGCTTAGGGACAAATTTATTGGAAAGCTGCTTTGCCATCAGCTTTTCTGAAGCATGTTCAGAAGAGCTATCTTAAAATCCTTAGATGGCAACAAAAAGCTCCCTAGATTTTGAGGAAGCACCTGGCCTGCTGGGATTTTTCTCTCTGTACCCCCTCGTTTCAACTTTCAACCACCTTATCTGCGTGGGAAAGCTCGGGGTGATTTTTAACTGAAAGATCACTGGTGCCTTAGAGGATGCAAAAAGCTTTGTAGACAAAGGTAGGAGCTGATATCTCAGCTGTGGCTTGCTGTCCTCGGTATGATGGGGCTGAAGGAGAAATAACACATCCAAACCAGGGACAGGAGCCCGTGCCTCTTGCTGCTGATGAAACAAAGAGTGAATCCTTTGTTCTCATCCTTCTCTTCCTTCCCCCTCCAGGACATACAACCTTACCTTCCTGCATCCGTACTACCGGACAGACGAAGCGGAGGAGAATCCCTTCATCTGCTCATCGCATCGTGAGAACGGCATGCAGAAATGCTCCAACATCCCAAACAGGAAGGAGTACAAGGTGGAGTGCACCTTGAGCATGGACTCCTACACCCCGAGTTTGTACAACCCTGACTTCAGCAGCAGGAACGCCTGCATAAACTGGAACCAGTATTACAACGTATGCATGGCAGGGGATGTAAACCCACACAACGGAGCTATCAATTTTGATAATATTGGATATGCCTGGATAGCTATTTTTCAGGTAGGATTCTCCTAAAGATTTTTTTTCTATTTCTGTTTGTTTTGTCGTCTTTTGCTTGGAAAGATTTTGGTAGATGCATCAGTGGAGAAAGGAATTTGCTTGCACCTGTGTGAAACTGCAAATAAAGACACATCGAGTAAATGAATTGGACATTAACTTGCACAAATGTTGCAAGTAGGCATTTGGAGATAATAGTATTTTTTTCAGTGTTTTAGAAGAGAGAGGAAATACATCCTGAGGTAGACAAAAGTATGGCAAGTTCTAGCACTGCAAATCAGACATGGATAAATCCCAGGGATTTTTGAGAGTTAAGGTCTCTCTTTATTGCTGTAGTATCAAGAGATGGAAAGCGTTGTCCAAGTCCTTAAGCAAGACTCAATAATGTTCTGAAATGTAGGAACTTGCGCAATGGCATGGTTTGGGCTTGATTCTAGAGTTGCAGGGTTATACTGGTTACCATGGTGTGCTGGGAGGAGGGAGAAGTGATCCTAGTGGTCTGTCTGACAGGAATACGTGTGAGGAGATACTGTTCACGTGGAATTTGAGTCTCTTGATCCACACCTATCAGCTCTTCACTGGAGACCAAAGTGCTTCTAGCTCAGATTGGGGAAGCCTTTACAGGTGACAAAAACACTCCAGCTGCTGAAGCATTTTCAAAGCATTTGTAGCTCTGGAACACCAGATAGCTCATTTACACAGTCCAAAGGCTGTGTCTCTTGGGGCTAGCCTATTTGAAATGATTCATGTACTGTTTTCCATTTTTAATTTGCACTTTCTGTATTTAATATTAATTTCTTTATGCTTTTGGCTAGATGCTGTGTTTTATTTAGTTCTCCTGAAGTGGAGGTGACATCTATTCCTAAAAGAGAAAAAGTTCTCCATTTAGTTTTGTTAATGATGAATAATTACTCATTCAGAGCTCTACATTTCATTTATGAATTTCCTTCTTGTTTCATATTATAATACGAACTTAATAACTTTAACTTTTCATCTGGGAATTGTAAGGGGCGCATGCTTGATCTGAGCATCTTGTTTGCTTTCATGCTGTCGCAGTAGCACACCTTGAATCATGCTGCTGCTGGTGTCAGAGGCTCAAAACCAAACCCAGAAGGGTTCAGAGAGATCCCAAGTCTCTACTAGGCTCTGTTTTCAGAAGTGCTTTGGTTCTCTCCTGGAATTGGTATGTCAAGAGAGGAGTTGCCATAGTAATTTTGAATATTCCTGACTGGTAGGGAGCGTTGCGTAAAGCAAAGAGGGAAATCAAAGCAAGAACAGTAGATGAGTCTCTGGCTGCACTTGCATTCTCCTTTTTCTGCTCTTGCACAGCTCTTTGACAGAGCTCAAGGGATGCGCCCGGGAGGTCCCATCAGGCTCCTGCCATGGGGCAGCGATGTTCTCGCCAGAGGGCAGGGCAAGGCGTTACAGGGTGCCTGTGCTGGAGCATTGTAAATGAGCAGGTGCTCCTCGAGGGATCCCGCTTCCCTTTTCCTTCCTGAGCCTTTTTGCAGGCTGCAAGTTTTCATTTCATGTTGGTATTTCATTTCCTCAGCCTCAAAATGTACAGTTTGAAGCCAGGAAGGACACACCAGCCACAGCAGAGGTCTGAACTGATTTCTTTGGGCAGAGCGGAGTGTCTGGCAAGGTTGGGTATTGTACCCATAGATCATTTTGGCAGCTGACAGGAGTTTTATGATTGGTTTTAGCATTGCTGAGACCATCCAAATGCTAAAGAGTATTTTCAGAAAAAAAAAAAAACTCTCCTTACATCTTTATTCCTTTTCAAAGGAAGGACTCACTTTTAGAAGCTGAAAACACTTAACTCCAGGTAAAGAAGCAGCTGTTGGGAGTAAGGTGCTTGCTTGACTCTGATATTGGAAGAGAAAATCATTCCTGTGAGAGGTTGGATGCTAAATCAAAACCAATGCTGTAAGCAGAGGACATTTATTAAATAAAGCTATTCAGTTGTGCTCTCGTTATGTTTAATAGTTGAAGCTGGGTAGCACCAAGTCACAGTTAGATGAGGCCTCAAAGTAATGCAGAAAGTAGAAGTGATGGTTTCAGTAGCCCAGGAGCTTCTCTGTGAATTGGTGTTGAATTAGTGGGCAGAAAGCACTCTGCTGTGTTCTGGATGAGATGGGTCCAATTGTCCTGATCCCTTCTGGGGAAAAACAAATACATGGTACTTTGCAAGAGTTAGAATGGTGGACTGAACTTCAAGGTCTGGCAAGCCTTCAGTTTGCATAATGGCAACCGTAGGACTCAACTGGATAGAGCGTCCCTCGTGATTTATCCTAAAGAAGCTGGAAATCTAGCATGGTTTAAGAGCTGTCAAAAGAGAGGTTAGTGAAAGGAGCCCCACAGGTGAGATTCAGAAGGAAACTTCCAAGTGCAGTGACTGCAAGTCGTGCCCAAGAGTTTCCAAGGTCTGATACTGTGCAGACTGTGAACAAACCAACCCAAAAGAAGACTTGAACAGGGAAATCTGAAGACATC
Source organism: Tetrax tetrax (assembly GCA_009806455.1). Classification (NCBI taxonomy): domain Eukaryota; kingdom Metazoa; phylum Chordata; class Aves; order Otidiformes; family Otididae; genus Tetrax; species Tetrax tetrax. The sequence continues at coordinate 374,927 of WHYT01017906.1, read as the reverse complement.
TACTCCAAAACGTCCTTGCGAATGGTGTGCCAAGGCAGGAGGCTAGCAGTATGGCCATGCTAGTTCAGCTCCCAGAATTTGGATTTAAGCAGCCAAGCTGAAAGACATTGAACTTCATGGTAGTGATCCTGAACTTGCAAGTAACCTGGCATGTGGCAGCGGGGCGTACCAAACGGTGAAGTGCATTGTTGACCTTCCAAGCAGGAGAGTAAGTCGGAGGCATCGGACACAAGAACCAGCCTAGTGCAAATAGGAAGGTCTTAAAGCAATAAAGACGATGGCTGCATCATGGGTGTTAGAGGGATGATAATTCCTTATGTAATCCTGCAAGTGATTCATGTTTTGATTCCCCTCATTTGTTGTGTAATAGGCTAATTCATGTATATATTTGTTACGAAGGCACGTTCAATGGCAAATTATGTGAACTAATTAGCTTATTACAGAACAAATGAAAGGAGATGGAACCTAAATTAACTGTGAGGTTTGGCATGATATTAAGATCCCTTTATTGCACACGAGTTTCAGCCACAACAATAAGAACAGTAATTACAGGTATTGTTGTCACACTGCAAATGATTAATTACCCACCTAACCAAAGTCCAATTTAATTTGAATTACTGACAGTCTCAGTGGAGCAACCAAAACACCGCCACTTTCCTAACCAGCAGTCTGGTGTGGCCAGACCTGAAGGCAGAAACCTCATTAAAATAAAAGGGAGATGGACGGCTGGTAAGATAGACAGTTTGGGAACAAGAGGTGATTTAGGCTACTTTGCAAATGACAGAACCATTGCTTGGATGATTTCATGTCTGACGTCCAGAAAAGTAAGAGCTATAATAGCACTTTACATCAGGAGGCAATGCTGTTGGCAAAAACTAGTAAGGCAGAGTTGAAGGAGCAATAACATTCAGCTAGGCAGAACCAAGATGAGATCAAGGGAACAAGCTGTTTCTCTGTGCCTCCTTCCAAGGTGTAGTTGGAAGGACTGAACTTTGAGGGCCAATGTATGGGGAAAAATTACGTGGACATTTTGGGAAATGTCCATCCAACACAAGAGGAGATTTGGCAGTTCAAAGGGGCTCTGACGCTGCTGGTGCTGGCTGAGTTACCTTTCCTATGGCTTCTTCTTCACATGTGTATTGCAGAAGTAGCTGTGTTTTCTAAGGGGCTTCCTTAATGAAAGACCTTCTTGAAACTAGTCCTTGGATGCAGCTCTCAGCTTCATGACTCTGTTTCTGGCTTATGTTATTTTGAGGGCCTATTGCTTCTATGAGGTTTTGCTTAAGAAGACATCTCAGTTAACAAGTTAATCAAGTCATACAAGTAACACATCTCTGGCCCATCATCAGAAGGCCCTAGCGAGAGAATTCTCGGAGGAGATTGTTTTGCATTCAGCAGCCCCTTTGCTGCTGTCAGGGAAAAAAAAAAAAAGCCTGGTTGTGCTCACAAGAGCTGAAGACAGCCCAGCAGGCACACGACATGATAAGAATGCCCAAGAAAGGAACAGCTGAATCACCTTCTGAAGAAAGATGTCTGGAAATAGAGCAGCATTAAAGGACTTGTCAGCAGCAGCAAGAGTTCAAGGTGTTATCTTGATGCTGCGCTTAGATGGAGAACTTCTCTTTGGTCTCACCAAAGCAGGGAGTATGTTACAGCCATGAAGGGGTGGGTGACCAGGAGAGAGAGCAAATTTGAGGTGGGAAAGTGGGGGAATTAATGCCACCCACTTCTCCCTTCATTTGTCCTTCTGCGGATACTTTACCCCAACGCAACGGCAGGCTGCCTGAGCGGGTCCGACAGCTGGCAGTGACAGCCATATGCTGCAGGCCACCTGCCGAAATAACCCTTTTGTGTCGACGTGAAGTTACCTCTTCTGTGCTCTAGCTTGTCAAAAATAAAAGCTCCTGGGAACTTGTGTAAGCTATCTCAAGCCAATCAAGGATTTAGTCATTGTGACCCTGCGCTATGTGCTGATGAGGAGCTCGTTTTGTCTCCGTGTTGCTGACTCCATAGATGGGCCAGCTGAGAAGGTGCAGAGCCTGGGGGGAGATCTCAGGTTTGGAGAGAGGAAGGTTCATTTATGTCATTTCACCATTATTTTATCCCCTGATCTGTTCCACAGCCGTTGCCCACTTGACGTGTTTTTCAGCCTCTGTTCATAATAATTGAAACCCTTCCCTGAGGATTTCTCCCTTGCCTGGAAATATTTCAGTTAAATCTGTAATGGGACTCATCTTCTGTTCTAATTCAAGGAAAAAGGCATGCACTTCTACTATGGCCAAATGCAAGAATGAGCTTGGAGTCCCTCCTCATCTGTACTGTCGCTCAGTCAAGAAAAGATCTCATCTGAGGAGACAAAACCTGAAGCACGAACATTGCTTTCCCTTAGAGAAACCTCCACCATGGAACCTACTGGCAGAGTCATTCCCCTTGGCTCCTACTCGCATCTCCCTCTTAGCTGGCCTATCACTCAGATGGACGTTAATAGCGAAATTTTGGGGGCATGTTTCTCTTGCTTTGTTGCTGGGACCTCAAGATACCTCAACCAAGTTCTTTACAAAATGACACCTCAGGAATGGTTACCCCAATATCTCAAGAGTATCGTACCTGAGATGCTACTAATGCACTTGCTTGCCTGTCTGCTGCAGCCCTTGTTTTTCCACTTTCAGCAGTCTTAAATATTTTGGGGAACAGCTGAAAGACATGCTGAAGTGAAAGAGCCCAAGGCTTCCAACTGCAATCGTATTTGGTTGTGCAAAACGTAGTTTTGTGGGCCATGCTTTTCAGAAGCAGCTGTCATGCTGGGTGCCCCTGTTTTCAGAGTTCATTGAGTAGATAATTTTTTGGACTTTTTTTTTTTTTTTGTCTAATGGTTCATGCTTTAAACTGGAGATATGTGTCAACAATGCTTATCTGTGCTGAATTTGGCAAGAAAAGAGTTCTGAGCTTTCCATTTCCACTGCTTCAAGATGATGCTTTGTCGCTAGCCTTGAATTTGTTTTGGATTGCCAAAAATATTTCAGTCTAAATGATGGGGTATGATTTGTGTTGGTGTTGCTTTTTTTAATTTGGTTGGCCAAATAAACATAGCTTTCTTCATTTGAAGAGCTTTTATGCTGAATACCCAATCTAAAAATACCCAGCCCCTTTAAAGCATCTGAGTATGCTTCCAAGAGGATTAGTTGCTTTTGAAAAATCTCCTTCATTTAGAAGGCTGGAAGGAATTGTCCCGTATAGCACAAGTCAGACAGGCCATCCTGATGGTACCAGGTCTGGATCCAGCCTATGGGAGGTTTGGAGAGACCCAGCATGGCACAGAAAACTGCTGCAAACTCTGTGGCTTTGGAAGAGTTTCATCTTACTTCAACCATGGTTTCTTTTATACAGAAAAGAAAGAGGAGACCTGCAGCAAGCCATGGCCTAATCTGGAGTCCAGTTAGGTGATGAAAAAGCCACTGGTCTTGAGGTGCATCAGCAGTTCTTACAGGGAAATCTTACTTTGGTTTCATGTTCCCAAATCTGCTCCGTGACCAGTTGCTGCTGTTGCACCTCGAGCTGTGAGTTGAACATAGCTTTGGCTTAGCACAGAAGTCTCCCCTAAGGTTGAGCTCCTTTACCCTGATGTCCCCACATGATTGTCTCCAGACCGTGTTGAGTTGGCAGTTCTATCCAGGAGAACAAGACACCTTTCCACTCCGATTAGTGTGAATCGGTAAAGCTTAGACAGTTGGACACCTGACGTGTGTTTTGTGTCATAGTCCTGCATGGAGGGCTAGTTGTGCTTGAAGCTGTGCGCCCTTTGTCCCTAGAAATCTCTAATATAATTTGAAACACGGTGTAACAATACAAACAACAAAAATCCTTGCTTTTTCCATTTGGGCCAGCACCCAAAGGTGCTGCTGTGTTCCAGACAGCGCTGTCTGGAGAAGCACTGTCACTCGTACAACTGCTGTATGGTACGCTCGTCGGTAAGCAAGGGTCTGAGTTTGGCTTCAGTTCCCTTCTCATTGCAGACTCTTCATCTTTCAGCCTTGCTCTGCTCTGCAACTGATTGATGGCGCTCTCTCTGATAATGGACTCATTATTGCTGAAGCTAAACAGTTAAGTACATTCCCTGTACATAAGATGCTTTACACAAACAATGGAGGCAGCGGATAATTATCACAGTAAATCAAACCTCATGAATATGGACTGAGATGTAATTTGTTCCGAGCAGCAGTCATCTGAAATCAGTGGAGGTTTTGCTATTGGATGAGGATCTTGCATTATTTAGTGTGAAATGGAGAGAGAGCAACCAGCCTTCCTTTTGTGGCAAAAGTTGTCAAGTTTGGATGCCATTTTTAAGCTTGTAGCCTCGCTTTCCTGAGTTTCTGGGCATCAATAATGGCATCAGTGGTGTGTCCAACTTCACTGCGCACTGGCTGCGCTCTGCTTTTCGAGATCCAGCGTGAACTGGTAACGCTGACCTGAGATCATGTTTTTGTGGGATGAATCGGAGAGGTCACAAATCAAAAACAAATGCAAGATTGCATGGTTTCCTTTTATTTTTCTGGTTTGCAGGGCCACTTTTCAAAGCAGATGCTTGCTTTGCCACACTCTCAATGTATAAAGAAATGCCGAAGCAGGCCCTCAAAGTGAAACCAAAAGCATCTATCTGTTCAAAGGACGTTACTCAGAATAAAACCTGTTTTTCTGACCACAGAGGTTACTTAACAACATGTGTCATGAGGAAATAATTAAAATTGTGAAGTTGACTTCAAAAATAGTGATTTGATCTGCTGCCAAGCACTCCAATATGGAAAAGGGCAACTCCATTATTCACTGGTCAGTGCGTGCTGGCCAAATCAATCTGCCCGAGAGGGTGGAAGACAGATAAGAGGCTTTCAGAAATGAATTCTAAAGGCCTTGTAAAACTTGCTGAGACCATCATAGTAATTAATAGCTCTCACAAGTTGTAATATCATTGGATCTTGTCTTGATTGGGTTTATAAAAATAAGAAATAAAAAAAAAAAACAACCTTGCAGCAAGACCAGGGAAATGATGAAATAAGTAAACAAAACCAAATAATCATGACAGTCCTCAGAGTTGCTGTATTTGATTTTGCATAATTGATTTTCATGCAGATAATGCCCATCTTGTCCCTGAAGGACCCAATTTAGGCCAAAGGAAAAGAGGCTGACTGCAAATTATAGATGTCAAGTAAGATGAACACTTCAGATGGTTTGGAAACACTCAGGTTTCTCTCTATCATCTCCTGCTTCAGCCAGGCACTGAGCTGAACAAGCACCTGCGAATCAGAAATCAATCACCAAGGAAATTTCTGTTTGCCAGTGCTGTGCTTTTTAGGGGTTTTGATCACAGTGTGAGGTGCTGATTTTGGTTCACTGCTTAGGGAGGACGTCTCTCCAATGAACTTTGTTCAAGCAATCACAGAAGTGAAATCTTGCCATGAGAAAGAGCAGGCCTCAGGGCTAGGCTGGAGTTTTGTATGCTGTGAATTCAGTTCTTAAAATCTTTTCAGCTTCACTTCACACGGTAATTTTCCAAACTTTCCTTGATTGATCAGTGGCACCTCAAGGTTGATTTCTATCTGCAGCAGTCCATCTGGCACTAGCCATTAGTGCCTTCTAATACACAGAAAGTAATTCAGTGTTTGACTTTACTAATTAGCTTGGGCTGGAGTTTGGGTGTTGGCTTTTTTTTTCCCCTGGGTGATTTTTTTTTTTTCTTTTCCTTAACTGACACTAAAGCAAAAAAATAACCTGCCCTTGAAAGGATTGTAGCCAAGAGCTTGCAAAAATTTTGGCAGAGCTCAAAGACAAGGATTTTTATGATGACAACTTCTTGACATAATAAAAGAAATTGTTCTGCAGAGACCTTTGAAGTGACCCCAGAAAAAACAATGTAAACGTCCTGTCTCCCTGGGAACAATGAGGAGGTCTGAGTTAATTGCCAGCGTCTTTAATCTGCATCTCCTTTGTGTTTTTCACTCTGGAGTTTTAGATTGGTTCTGATTAGCTTGACTGGAAGACCAGATTCTGTCCCCAATTATGTTACTATAAATCAGACGAGCATCTTTGTAACAACTGATGAAATTATTGTGGTATGAGCAAACCAGGAGGATCAGAATCACAGGACAGGAGACCTTAAAAAAACCACAAAATCCTATTGTCCGCTCTCCTCCTGCTCATATGAGTATGGTGATCAGGGAGTATCTGACTGGGGACTGCATGAATGGTGTCCAAGCCAAAGATCAATGAAGTTAAAATCTATCTTTATGTTCACCTGAGTGAGCTTTCTGTTAAATCCTTGCAGTGATGGGAGAGAGGATCAGAGACGAGACTCAGGGCTTTAGTACTCAGCCTCGTAGATATTAATGGGAGACGAATTATTTATCCCATCCATTATATAGAATCATAGAATGGTTAGGGTTGGAAGGGACCCTCAAGGGTAATCCAGTCCAACCCCACCCCCCCCGCAAGGAGCAGGGACATCTCCAAGCAGATTTGGTTGCTCAGAGCCCCATCCAACCTGGCCTGGAATGTTTCCAGGGATGGGGCATCCACCACCAAGAGGCAACCTGGGACAGTGCTCCACCACCCTCGTACGCTGTGCAAGAGGTAAAGGATGGAATGAGCAGCCAAGGACAATCAGACCAAGCATCATACAGCATCTCCCATGGGTTAGAGGACAGCTCTGCTCTTTGCCCAGAGTCCCAGTCCTTCACAGACAGAAAATCATTTCCCTGTGCTAAGGGGGCAGCATCTCCTTTCCCACTGGTCTGCAGCAAGTGATTGCAGTTGGCAGCACCCTCCAGGACAGCCTTGCCAATCATCTTAATTGAATCTTTCAGCTATTTCCCTGCAGCTGCCAGTTTTAGTGTGCCATGTATCTTGCACATCTTTTTCATCAGAGCAGAATTAGGAAATGTGTTTCTTGCCGTCTTATCTCTGTTGATAAATAATTGTATGTTGCATTTATTGGAAGCTTTGAACTGGTACATTTGGAAACGCTGTTTAATATGTCTGTCTGTGAATAACCGTGGCTTGAACAGAATTTAATTACTGAGAATGGATTGCTGAGATTGGAAAGCACAAGAAAGGTGCTCCGGGTCCTTGGAAGACATCTATAAAGGGCTTGGAGGGCCAAATGCTGGAGCTGCAGTCAACTGGATTAATCAGATTGGAAACTGAAGAGAGGAGGAAGTCATTTCTGCTTAGCGAAGTAGGTGATACTGCATTCAGGGTGCCCCAAGGCAGGAAGAGTAGGCAAAGCAACGGTGAAAAAATATATCCATGTTCTTGGGAGAATAGCGAGGGCTGCTAGCTCTCCCTGTGAGCTCATCTGGTCTGAGAAGTGTGTGGGATCAAATGGTGCGTTGCAGCAGTGAACCTTGCAACAGTGCAGATGCCTTTGACTGGGTTCCAAAAGTAGTTAAGAGAGTTTAGTTCACGCTGTATAGACCAGCTGTTGGCAAATGCAAATGGTTTGGTTCCCGTTTACACCAAGGCCTTGCTGGGGGTGTGCAGTGAGATCTTGGAGCAGGTAAAAATGTACCCGTAAAGTCATTTGGAGCACTTGAAAGGACAGCATGAAAGAAGTCCACAGCACGGCAGGAAGCAGGCTGTTAAAATAATAGGCACAGTTTCAGTCCAGACAGGTGGCTATGCATGTGTGTTGTCCTGCGTTTCTGCCGATCTATCTGATTAAAAAAAAGAAGACAGATGTCTGTGAGCACGCTCTTGTCCAGGATTGCTAGTACCCTCTAATCTGCAGCAGCTCGGGAATCCTTCCCCTAGGTACTGCTGCTTTTATACAGGGTGATGAGTCCAAGAATGAATCCACAAAGATGTCAAACAGGAGAACAAAAGCCCAGTGGTCTGTTTATCCCTCCTGTGTCCCTTTGGTTTGCAAGTGAGTCGTAAATAATGCAAATTCTAATTACATCTTAAATATTCTGAGAGGCAGATGAGTGTTTTCAGCCCTCCGGAGGAGAAATGTGGTGTGTTGATTGATTCTTGCTGAAAATGCTGTCTAGCGTGCAAGAAAAATACCTCTGTAAATGTTGGTTGGCCCTCGCTCCCAGGTGGGGAGCTGGCAGTGCCCACCAAAGCCCAACAGCAGCCCGCAGGTAACTCCTTTTGTGAGAGGGCTCTGTGTTTAATCGGTTTAATCCATTTGATTTGAAGATTGCCAGCCAAACGCAAATTCGGTGAAGAGGTGTATCCAGTGTATTTGGAGTCCCTGGGCTCATTTTTCATCCCCAAGCGTAAATGGACGGAGCATCTGCTGTGGCAGCCTGACTCCAAAATGCCCGTGCAAATACAGGGGAAGGAAGGGAGGGAACTCTGCACAGCACAACGGAGGTTATTTCTCAGGCAGCTGGCAGTGATTTGTTTTAGCCTTGTGTCACCTCCCAACTTGATCCCTCCAGTTTCCCCGTGAACCTACACAGGCATCGAGTGCAAGAGGCCGTCGGCTGCTGCGCGCAGCCCGCACAGGCAAGGCGTGCAGCCGGAAAGAACTTTGCTCTCTATAAATGTTTCAAGAGTGTTAAAGGCAAGGCAGAAAAGGGCAGTTTGAGTTTGATTGCTTGTCCATTTCACGCCACTGAGCAGACTGATTACTGTCTGTGCCTGCCCAGGCAGCTTAACCCCTTCTCCAGGCTCCAGGGTGAATAACAACGCTTGCATCCACACAAAAAAAATATTTCTGTTGCTCAAAACCTTCTACCACAGATTGGTCTCTGGGGTTCCTGTTGACTAAAAGCATTCTTCTTTGGTTCTGTTAAACCCATGCGACTGGAAGCGTAGCGTTGCTGGCCGATACCTGTACATCGCTCCCCAGCAGCGAGGATGTGTGAGGATCTAACGGGTGTAATGAGGAGCAGGAGAGGGGGTGCAGGTTGTGTCAATGCAGCCAGCATGTCATCAGACCTGATGGCTCAAGGTCTTTAACAACGCTGACAGAGTAAAACAGCTGCAGAGACCATTTGTACCTGCTCCTTGGCAGATTATGTTTACTGGTTTTAGCTGGTTTTAGCGTGGAGCTGTTTCTCATCCAGCTGCGTGGTGGGTGATGTGTGACATATGCTTCAACATGCGAAGGGGGTTTGAAAACTTGCGGGTAAGACATCTCCACATTGGACTTCAGGGTGAGAGGAATTGGGAGCAGGTAGTGTTTCTCTCCCAGCACGCATGAGCTGATGCGTGGTGCTCTGACAGTCCCAGGGAAACCCTGAGTGCTGATGGTTGTGTGTACAGCAGTGCTCTCCCCGTTGCAGATGTGGTCAGATACCAAAGATCCCTATTTAGGAGCTTCTTCCAGCTCCTTGCGTAAAAAAAGGTGAAAAGTGGCAAGGAGTCGTGTCCAACTTCCCTACAAGTGGTTTGCCCTGATGCTCCAGGTGTGACAAGAACATTATTTTATTCACTGCCTCGACAGAAAGTGGTTTGTGGATCAGCTTTTCTGTACAGAAAGTCCTCTCCACCAGTGAGGCTTCATCCTTTTCTTGTTCACGGCAAGCTAATTCACAGTTCCTTCACTGCAAGCATGGTTTAAATCAAGAATGATGCCACTGAAGTTGGAGTCAGGCAGCAATTGTGGGTGTGTGCTGGGACCACCAAGGCTCACGTTGGGCATAGCCAATAGAGTAGGTCAGTGTGAGTAAATTCAGACAGGAGCTTTGATTTTGCTGGAAAACGTGCTGGAATTTCAGCTCTAGGACTAGTAACAAGATAGCACTAGACGTTTGGTGTGTTTAATCTAAATAAAAAGTGTAAATTACGTGGCAGGATTCACTTTGCTCTGCACACAGCCTGTGTGGTGTTAATTAAATCCTCAGCTGCTTCTTTAGTGGAAGGAAGACTGCGAAAACGAGTATGAAATCAATTCTACATTTAATTAAAGTAACTCTCTTCCGTTCAGATGCTTTCCCACTATCATATTGGTGATGCAGTTGTAACAATGAGCCAGTAGGAATCACAAAGAAATTGGTTTTATAGAAACAAAATTGACTTTAAACCTTAGGAATTTTATGGGTAGCATTACAAACCCAGGAGCCGAAGGTAAAGGCCCAGATCTCTGCACAGAGAGGCTTTTGCTTTGTTTATAATCCCTCCTTGGAATTTCTTTGTGCTGGCTCAGAACCAGTGTTTCAGGTGTTTTATTGTAACGTTTTATCATTTTAATCGTACCAGATTCCTGGAGAAACCTTAGGCCAGTCCTTTGGTCACACACTGCTGCTATCCTAAGCCAACTGGGAACAGAAGCGCAGCGGGTCTGGATGGATCCTGGGCGGTGCTGGGGAGTGATGAGTGCCAGGCATTATCAGAAGATTGTTGTTGACTAACTTTTTGGTTGACTCTTGTTCTTACACTTTCTTTCTCTGTCTTCCTGTAGGTTATAACCCTGGAAGGATGGGTTGACATCATGTATTATGTGATGGATGCACATTCTTTTTACAATTTTATATATTTTATATTGCTTATAATAGTAAGTATGAACTGTGAGATGCTCCCGTTCCTTGTTGGGTAAAGTAATTCCCTGGGCTTTTCACGGAGGAGAGCCAGCTAGGCTTCAGAGTGGGAGACTTTCCTCCCGCCGTAACGCATAATCGTGCAGGTTGTGATTAGCGCTGTGGGGACAGATTATTGGCTCCAGCAGTGCTTTTTAGTGTCACATGTGATGCATAGTCACAGCTTGTCAAGCCATATGGTCTTCCCTCCCTCTTACACTCCCAGTCCTGGTCTTGTCACCTTGACGTGTCCTAACTCTTGTGCCTTGGCCAAGCAACTGCTAATGAGGACAAAAAGTGGAGAGGCTGTAGCCTTTATTCCTCTAGCTTCCTCCATGTGCCAGAGGACACTGCATTTCAATGAAGGGCCCTCAAAGTGTTGAACTCCACCTGAACCCTTTAAATAACGGTAATAATAGCAGTGCACCTTTTTGAGGTTTTACCATACTGTCATTCCTAAAAACAAAATATTACTCACTGAAGGTGCTGGAGGTTGCCTTCAGAAGCTGCCATCCCATGTTAGCAGGGTCCTTTTTTTTTTTATGATGGGCACAACCTTCTCCAGGGGTCTACATCTGTGGAAAAGTTAAGCATTTAAGCCAGGAGGAGAGCAGAGGGAAAAGTACCATGTAAATATGAGGTAGGACACAGGACAGAGGCACTTCAAAGTGCTGTTGTGGTTAGATGTTCTTTTCGTATAACTCCATCCTTGTCTCTGTGGTTTTGAAGGCCTTGGGAAGTCAAACCACCACAGCTCCCACCAGCAGTGGGAAAGGCATGGATCAGAGCAGTGTGAGAGTTTCCTGGTGATGGACAGCATTCTGAAGCCAGTGATTTTTAAGCCTTTAGCAATGGGCCATGCATAGTAGAGATTTATGCTCCACTCTTCTGAGCCCTTCTCTACATATAGGTCCTTGCAGAAAAGCCAGATTAATCTCCAAGTCACTTGGACCTGGGAATGGCACCCTCGCTGCTTCTCGAACAGTATCCAGGCTGATATTACAAACTGGGGAATAGCACCGCAAACCATCTCCCAGCAGTTTCCCCTGAGGATCCACCAGACAATAGCGTAGATTAAATCCATACGTTTCCTACTGAGCTCAGCACAGAGGTTTGGCCATGTAGACAGTGGCACTTTCTTGACGTCAGTCTCTTTCACGCCTAAGGGCATTGATTCTCTGATGGGAATATTTGACATTTTCCTTTGGCTGATTTATGAACCCAAGTGTCAAAAAGCCAGTTTGTGGACTTAACAGCTGAGGGAAGGTTGTAGCCTTAAATCACTTCACGTTCTTGTCCTTGGGACTTCATTTTGAAAAGCTGGTATCACCCAAGAACACATCAACTCAACCAGACAATAAATCATGGCTTTCTAGGAGCCTGGAAATGCATTTCTCTGTGTTAGAGTACAAGATCACAGATGCATGGACCCTGACTGTCCTCCTCAAAATGAGGGCACATTGTGCCAGGGTGTGAAGTGCTAGAGGAAGAGAAGAGGCAATTTCAGTACAGCACGAATTGGACTTCAGACTGTCTTTCCTTGCAGGTTGGCCGGGTGTTCCCTAGTGATCTGTTTTATGGTGGTTACTGATTATGTTGTGCTTCATACACCCTGCGTTAATAGCAAATGTCATCACTGTTGAGGGGAAGAAAGTGGTGAAGACTATTGTTAACAGATTTCTTTGCCATTGCCAAAACAATTTAACGTGGCTTAGGAGCAAATTTAGCAGCCCAGGCACATGTTGACATAACATTTGGTGAGCAGACCCTGAGATTTGGCATGTTTGGAAATCTCAGGATTTCTAAGAACCACATTTCAAGTCCAGACAGCATGTGGTGGTGAAGAGCACGTCTTACTTTATAAAGCCCCTGCTAATTCCTTTCCTTGTGTTTTCTCCAGGTTGGTTCCTTCTTCATGATTAACTTGTGCCTGGTTGTGATAGCAACACAGTTTTCTGAAACAAAACAGCGGGAGAACCAGCTGATGCAGGAGCAGCGGGCCCGTTATCTCTCCAACGACAGCACAATTGCCAGCTTCTCGGAGCCAGGTAGCTGCTACGAGGAACTGCTCAAATATATCTGCCACATCTTCAGGAAGGTGAAACGGCGGACAATACGCCTGTACAACAATTGGCAGAGCAAGCGCCGGAAAAAAGTTAACCCAAACAGCACCACAAATGGGCAAAGCCACCGAGGCAAAAAGCGCATCACCTCCATACACCACCTCATCCACCATCACCATCACCACCACCACCACCACTATCACATCAGCAATGGGAGCCCTCGGGGGCCACGCTCCAACCCTGAGATCTGCGACCTAGAGCTCAAGGTCATGAAACCTGGAGGTCAACTGATGCTTCCTTCTCCATCACCCAACTTGCAGAGCCCTGCTCCTCCTCCAGATTCTGAGTCTGTGCACAGCATTTACCATGCAGACTGTCATGTCGAAGGACCACAAGTGAACTGTAAGTCTTCCAATGCCCCTGCAAGCATTAAACTGACTGCCGGACTCTCCAACCGTGGCAACATGAACTATCCTACCATCCTGCCTTCTCCAACTAGCAAAGCCAGCTCTGTTGCAGTTCCCAAAGGAAAGAAGAATGGCAATTCACCTGTGGCCGTAGTTAATAGCCCTGTAAATTTGGGCATGGATTCTTACGGGAAGCTGCAGCAACTGGTAGGAGACCATGGTAAGGAAGAACAAGCTGATTTTTTTTTTTGCTTAGGAAAACTGACAAAGGGCAAATTGCTCAAGAGTTAAGGTGTTAATGATAACCTTGTAATGTACTGAAAGTGGAGGCTGTGTTGTGAATGCTGTTTGAGGTGAGCGCTGAAGCCAGAAGTAGGACAAGTTGAGGGACTGAGCGCTCTGTTCTACGCTTGGGTAAGGCAAGATACGGGATGGTCCAGGCAGTGAGTTCTGGCACTGCTGGAGGCCTCTTTCCCATGGTTACAAAGCATTTGTTTTTGAGCTCCTGTCGTGTGCTTAGTCATATCCTGGAGGTTCTCTCTGGCCAGAAGGAGCAGAAGGTCTGGAGGAAGGCCCATGGCTGCTGCAGGGTCTTGCCCTGTGCTAGTCCTCAGAGGATGCGTGTGAGGGCAGGAGCCTAGCAGAGCTACAGGTCTCAGGCTTTCCTTCTCATCTTTCCCCATATGCAGAAGAAATGTAGGACTGAGTGTTGCTGCAGATTTGGAGCTCCATTCAGTCTGAATGAGGAACATCTTGGGGACTCTTTTGTACTTCTGTCCCATCCATATCTGTACGGACTGCAGCCACACCAGCACTGCTAGTTCGTGTAGCTTTCTCTCCGTTCCCATATAAATCACCCACTGCTGCAGTAGGATTACATGCAAAACTTGGGTTTCTGTTTTGCAAAATATTTCCAGTCCTCATGGCTAGAGCTGAAGGCTGAAAAGTAGTCCTAAGCCCTCAAACAGTAAAAAGTAAAAAAAAAAATCTAGCTTCTATTTTTTAATCTCTTTAAGACAAAGTCATCATCTGATTTTTTCAATGCCTGTGTTTTCCAAAACTGTTTATCTGTGTGTGCATGGACACAAATATTTATCCTAGTGATATATGTGCTGAAAAAATACCAAGCCTAGCCTGGGGGGCGGTCACAGTAAAGGTTGCTTGCCAAATAGGTTGAGTGGCTTGTCTTTTGTTAATACTTTTTTTTCAAGTGACCATACAAAAGGGTAAAGTGGATTGTTTATAGAAACTGCCTTCGACGGATATTTCTGTATGCTTGGGAGCATAGCAGGAGGGCAGAAGGGAGCAAGGTTAGTTGCAACGTTCTTCCTTTGTTAAGCAAGGGCTTTATATGACTCACTGGCACATCTTTAACACTATGCAAGTTAATGAAGGTTATTATGAGACTGTGTATTTACCTTGAGGTAGAAGCCCAGGCTGTGCAGAAGTGGGAAAGCAAGGATGAGCAGAAGAGCTGTTGCTTGGAAGGCAGTGCTCGAGTCAGGAGTTTGGTTCTTCATGCTCGCAAGGGATAGTGCTTGCTACTGGGATCCTCTTCAGGAGAAGAAAGTCCCAGATCTCAGTCCCAGCTGTGACATCCCAGGGCAGCTTCAATGACTTAGGGGGTTTTCAGGTAGCTTGTGGTGGTTCTTCAAAAGCGGAGATTAGGTGGAGTTGCTATTAATAATGCAATTATAGCATCCTCTTTTTACAGTAGCATTTCAGCCCAGAGGATGCCAACATGCTTTAAACAAATGTCCTGAAGTTGTTTTGCTTCTTTCAGAAGTGTGGTCATATCTAGGGGAAGGAGGCAGATGCCGCAGCTCTTGGCTGGTGAGCAGCAGCTTATCTGGCACCCTCGGGAGCACAGGGACTGGGAAGAGAAGTCAGCCAGGTCCATCTGGAGACCCTGTCACACAATGTGTCAGTGCTCAGCTTTTGCCCTCCAAGGCTCTGGCTCTTTCCAGGTCCTCCTTCCCACTCCTGCCACACCAAGAGGACCAAGTCAGATTCACTTCTGCACTGCAGCCATCTTCGTACAGCAGGGATGATGGATCTGTCTTCCAGGCTTCAGGAGGATCTTTCAGTGCCAAATAAGCTAGCTTCTGAGCGCGTAGCTCTGCCAGGCACAGCTCCCAACTCCCATTTCTCCATTTCTGCCTAAACTTAGCAAAGGAGCCATGTTAAGTGCCTACCCCATGCTTGGTGGGGAAGGTGAGGTGAGCTCACAAGCTCACCCAACCCTCCTGGCCTCAGCCTCTTTGGGCAGAGAGCTGTTTCACTTAATTGTCTCTCCACTCTTAGAAGTCAAAGAGCAGAGTCTGTTCACTGCAAGACTTGTGCAAGGAAAGCAGCACACAAGTGATAATTGAGAGCATTAAGGATGCATTAGCAGCCAGCGCACTCACAGCCCCAGCTGGAAACAAGGTTGGTGTCTGCTGGGAAAGATGCAATTGTGGGAGAGAGTATTCTCTTCCCTTCTTTTGTTGTGGAATTGAACAGCATAAAGAACAGCCTGTTCCTCCGTGTTCTCGTGCCCTGCAATGCTGTGAGGTTATTTTAGCAGGCAGCCAAGAAGACTCTGGTATTTTGAAGACATCTGCGGCGCCAGTGTTTTTCATATGATTTTTAACACTTTGATAGCATTCAAAGACATCTGGCAAGCCCACTACCTCTGCTATCCACGCTACTGTGGCTGTGCTGCAGTCTTTCCTCGTCCGATCGGTCCTGATCAGCAAGGCTGTGCTAATGCGCAGTGCTGCACCAGTGCAGCGTGCAGGGTGAGTAAGGGGGCGAGTATTTCAAATCCTCCCGGTGTCTTCAATGTAATGGCCAGGAGGAGGACAGTCCTCTCCTGCAAGGCTGTTTTGAAGGCCAGTGATATCCGAGTGACATTCAGGCAAGTAAAATGTATTTTAACTCATGTCACAACCCAGTTTTCATGCTAATGGAGTGCTTTTATTTTGTTTGGTGCTGCCTTGTCTTTAAAGACGTCCTCAAGCATCAGCCAGGAGCGGCTGAAATCAGCAGCATTACTGCTGGGAGAGGTCCAAGTTCCTGGGCCCAGAGCCAGGAGCATCCACTGCTTTTTGCTTGGTCTCCCCAAAACCGATCCAAGTGTCCCCATCCAACCTCCAGACAGGGCAAGTTACAGAGGAAAACTGTCCCCTCATCTTATTTCCCTGAATCTCAAGGAAAGCTTTCATTGATGCTTGAATGGCGTTTCGTAGGAAGGATATGAATGCAGTATTGGGGTTCTTTTCTGCCATTACTATCTGGTTCCTGAATATGAGGAAACTAGGAATTTGGTGCCTAAATATGAGGAAATAAAATCTGGTTCCCATTCCACCGGAATCATCCCTGTTACCCTTGTCCATATCATCTCCGCACCCTGGCTCTGTGAGGGCAGTCGGCATTTCTCCTCACACCACAAAACATGTGGCAATGTGTTTGATTTTAAAACACCCTGAACACTCAGTCCTGTGCCTCAAGCAAAGAATTCACCTGAGCTTTATTAAGGCTGAAGGAGGGATGAAGGAGGCTGAAGGGACTACGTGACTCACCAGGCTGTGATCTGTGATCTGTAGCCACCTTTGGTCCATTTCTCCCTCTCCTTCCTCATTATTAGCTAAATGAAAGTGCTATCTAAATGAGGTGTAACAGCTTGATAGTGCTCAGATCACCACTAATGATGTTAGCCTGGTCAGAGATAGTCAAAAGTAATTGAAAGCGAGAGGTGTGCCTGTCAGTCTTCCCCCAGCAGCAGATCACAAAATGGCTGCCACGCTCTGGAGAGAGGCCCCTCAGCCCCACATCCATGGAGGGGGCTAGAGGGTGGGTGTCGGGGCTTGGGGAGAGGGGAACAGAGGGAAAAATGATGCAAAGGAAGAGCCACTGGGTAAAATGGATGGCTAGAAGGTTGTATTAGGGCTTTACATTTGAGAATGCGGCAGAAGCGGCTCTGCCCCGGACAGGCCCAGCGCTGCCCAAGCGGGGACAGGGGGCTGTCCGCCATGTTGAGGGTGTGAGGCGGCTCACAGCGTGTGTCTCCCCTTGCAGGTCTGCGGCGGACGCCCAGCCGGCTGTCGGGGCTGAGCGCGGCCTGCCCGCTGCCCAGCCCGCCGGGCGGCACGCTGACCTGCGAGCTGCAGGACTGTCCCTTCTGCGCCAGCCTCCTGGAGGACCCCGAATTCGCCTTCAGTGAGTCCGACAGCTGCGACTCCGACAGCAACGGCGTCTACGAGTTCACTCAGGACCTGCGGCACGGCGACCACAGAGACCAACTCCAGCAGCAGCGGGGCAGGAGGAGGAGGAAGAAGAAAAAACCCAAGGAGAGGAACAAGGTCACCCGCCTGTGGAAGGCTTTCGGCAGCAAACTGAAGAGGATCGTGGAGAGCAAGTACTTCAACCGGGGGATTATGATAGCCATTCTCATCAACACGCTGAGCATGGGGATCGAGTACCACGAGCAGGTGAGTGTGGGACTGGCCTGAAGAGCCCTGAGGGTTTCTGGTTTCATGGCTTGGGGTGACGCTGACGAAGCCGTGCCAGAGGCAAGCGGTTTCCATGCAAGGTGGAAACACCAAGTGGGGCCTGATCCTACAGACGTGTGATGAGCAGGAGAATCCTTCTGAGTGTGAAAAGCCTGGAAGGTGGTTGGCAGTGCTGCTGAGGTGTGGAGAGGTTAAATGTGTGTGTTAGGACACGGCAGCTCAGAGCTTGACTGCTGAAGTTGTTTGCTGTGAATTATTCCTATAAGTGTTCATGTGGAACACTTGTTCTGGTGGAAATACCCTTCTGGTCTGGTGGTGGTGGTACACAGTGGACCTTGTAGTACAAAGAACCCACACAGAAGTTTCTTCCTTGGTCCTGGACCTTTAAATAAAGGCTTAAACTCTCAGGCAATGCTAAAAGCAACAAAGAAAGAAAAAAGTTAGCTTCTCCCTGAAGGCTCCAACACCTTTAATTCGATCTCATAGAGTGCAAGTAGGCCTTTCTTTTAAGTGTTTGGAAGGAGGAAAAAAATCGTGCTGTTCCAAATATTAGTCTGAACATGGTGATGGTAGAAAGCGGTGCTGGCAGCTGAGGACAGCTCGTCCTTGTTGTTTGCTGATGGGAGCTTGAGGGGCTGTGCAAATGGGAGAAGGAGGCGAGTCATCTGAGTATCTCCAGTTGGTCACTCTGGAGAAAGCTGTGCTTTTCTGGGCTTTTCTTTCTCTGAAAAACTGATTACTTTCAACTTTTTTCTCTGAAATTTCTTGGGCTGTGTCTGGATTGGGTGCAGAAGATGCATCTCAGTGAGGCCAGGAGATCCTCATGCTGATCTTCTGTGAGGTGGATAGTCAAAGTTCATCCAGTGCTCCCCTAAAATCTCCACAGCAGGATGAAGATCAGGTCTAGGTTATTTATAAACCTATTCCTCCTCTCTGCCTTGATCTATCCGCTTGGGAGTGAGAAGGAAATGCAGACAGAGTAGCGTAGTACATCTGAAGGCAGGACAAGAAGAGTCTGCACGTTTTCTTCTTGATCATTTCCCAGGATTAAGTCCTGCTTTGGACCATGGCAAACAACCCTCCAGAGTGCTGCTACTTTTTCTCTCCACTTGTGTGCTTTAAACCCCCGTATTCTATGCTGAGACATATTTTCTTTCAGAAAAGCTAGTACTCGGCTAAAACATATGAACCTCAGCTGAGCGACAGTAAATTAGTTCACACTTACAGCAGAGAGCCTCTAAACCCAATAAAGAAATAGCGATTGCTGTCAGCTTTCTGTCTGGTTAGTTGTTCCACAACAAGTTTTAAAATTAGGAAATACACCTTGTCAGTATCCTTTGAATAGAGCATTCATTCCTTGCGGCAACTGCGTTTCTGCATGGATACTCTTTTGTCAGGATACAGCTTTGTCAGCCCTTGGATGTTGCCATGACGGGTGCTGGGGGAAAACCTTAGGCAGGCTGCAGGGAGAGAGCCCATGGATCTCATGGAGTCTGTCCACAATCGCTCGTATAAAGGTAAATTGTGATAATTACATCCTTGCTGCTAACAAAAGAAACCTGTAGCTGGCAGGTTTATATTGGGTTTTACCTTGTAAAAGACTTGCTTTAAACCATCTCCAAGCCAATGGCAATAAGGATCCTGAAGCTTTTGGCTATGGAGCATCAGACTCCCGCCAGCTTAGCTCGCAGGCACTGCCCGGTGTGGGCCCAATAAAAAGGGAGGAATTTTGAAGTGAAACCTGTAAAAGTTCCTCCACGTGCCTGACCGCAAAGTGCCTCTGGTACACAGCAGGGATAATGAGCCCTGGAGCTGTCAGAGCCCGGCTTCGAAACACCTCGCCCAAGCACTCCCCTATCAACAGAGTGACCTCCAGGGCATCACCAGAGGCTGAGACACTCTGAAAGCAATAGAAAATGGCTCTAGGCTCCCGGACTGTTTGGCATGAAAGTCTGGGGCTTGTGTGAGCAAAGCAGGGTGATTTCGGAACCCACCACACTCCTCGTGTGAGAATTAGCTGCAAGACTCGAGGTGGGGGGTGGGGGGATTGGCTTTGTGTGCAGATGAGGAGGAGATGCCTGAGCAAAGCTGTCACGAACCTACAGTGTGGTGCTGGGACAGAGGGGGAGGATGACTTGTTTTGGGTGTGCCATTGATTCTGGCCAGGAAAAACAGTTTAATCCCAGTTTTCTGGTTACTGAGCGATGGGTCCTGCCCAGTCACTCTGCACCTCTGCTCAGAGCCGGTATTACAAGGCGAGAAGGTGTGACCCTTCCCCAGGCTGTTAACCAGACACGAGCATGGTCATCATCTCCTCCTCCATCCTCCCAAGAGCAAAGCTGGAGTCCATTCCCCAAGTCCATAACGATTTAGGAGCTGCCTGCAAGGATAACTACTGGGTGGGTCTCTTCTGCTTTCCCTGTGCCCCCCAAGCTGTTCAGTGTTACTCAGGGTTCAGGGGGTCCCGTTGGGGAGGCCTCCTGTGCTCTGTGCCTGCTGACAGCAGCATGGGCAGGGGGCTCCTGAGCTGTGAAGCCCCACAAAGTATTACCTGCCGTGGAGAGATGTGCTCTGGGTGGACAGCTTAAGCAGGTTCTCTGGTCTTGACTGTTGCCACTTGTTTTCAGCCACTGACTGGTTTTATCACACTGGGCTGCAGTCAGCACAGCAGCCGCAGGGAAGCCCTCTCCAGACCTTACTGTCTGTAAGGAAATGCCCAATCCCTTTTATAAAAAAAGTTATTAATGCCTGCTTGCTTTTCTTTTCCGGCTTCTGAGACTTCATAGTCATCAGTGGCTTTGCGAATAGATGGGCTGTAGAGTGCTGTTCAAAGCCAAGGCATCAATCCTGTCTGCGTGTGGGAGGTGTGGAAGACAGAGCAGTCCTGGTCCGTCGTGTGTTATCGCCTTTCATCCCGGGACACAGCAGCGCTCTGCAGAGAAGTCTCACGGAGCCCTCTTGAGGCAATCGAGCATTATTGTCCATATCTTCTGATGGAAACAGAGGTTGCAAGGTGCCAGGCTGGAGACAGAACCCAATGGGTTTGCTGCTGGCCTTTATCGTAGCCACAAGGCAAGCGAGCCCGGTTGCCCTAGCAGAACTTTGGCAGCACCTTTGACAAGGCAGGAAGGTGATTTGTGTCTGTACTGCTGCAATCCTGGGTGCTACCTCCAAATGAATGACAGACCTGACCATATCCAAATCCCCTCAAGGCTTGAGTATGTGTTTTTATGAGAATTTGAAGCTCCCAGCAGCCTGCTCACACGGTTGCTCTGGCTGCTCTTGGCTAATGTAGCTGGTACCACCACACTGAATGCACCTAGTTCCTGGAATACCCTTGTAGGCAAGGATCCTGTCCTGTGGCTACGGGCACGACCGCTGTGACAGCTAGCTGACTCATGGGAAAGACGAGGAGATGCTTGAACTGCTTTGCACAGAGCTGTCCTTTAGCAGTCCTGCTCCTCACCCAGGCAGATTGAAGGTTTCGTGGCAGCACAGCCGGTTTGCGGCAGGAGATCCGGGTAGCAGGAGGCAGCTGGTGATCGGAGGCGAGTTTCTTTGGGACTTCAGTCATTACTGGCAATCGGATCCTCCCGCACAGCGCATCTGCGGGGTTAACAGCCAGGTCTGTCTCCAACTGCCACGTTCTACATGGCTGGTAATTAGGAGGTTACAGGATGCTGTTAGTTAGCAGCAGCACAACTTGTATTTCAAAGGTTAATTGGCTGGTTTGGAGTTCCTTTTTTTTTTCCCCCCCTTCCTCTCATGCTTTATTTATTTATTTGTCTATCTCCGGCACGAATAAGCACTCCCACAGATGAGGAAAGCTAAGTACAAAGAAAGCAGTCCTTGCATGAATCTTCCAGGCAGTTTCAATACATTGGAGGATTTTATTATGCATTCATTGCAGCTAACGATTCCCCAGAGTATCTGAGAACGTGCCATGGCACTGTAGCAACCATGCAGGCACAGCGCACTCCGAAAGCGTGACCTCTGCTGTGCCTTCGGGGCAGTGGGGAGAGGTGCCTGGCACAGGCAGGTCCTGTTCCAGGAACTGTGTTTCCAAGTTCCTCTCCACCACTGAAAGATGATACTTTTTTTTGTCCTAGAGTCAGCTTCTGTGTATGTTTCATTGGATGGTCTGAAGAAATAATTGCTACTTCTTCCAGCTCTCCAGTTGTCCAGTAGAAGGATATAGTCCTGCTCATTTGTCCAAGAGAGATGCTGGCAGTATCCTTGCAGAAGGGTGAGCTCTGAATCCATCCCTGAGGACCTCTGGTTTAAGTTGTGAGGAGAGACCCTCACTTGGCTTCCCAGAGGAATTTGCAGAAGTAGCTGTTGATACTTGTAATGATCCCACATAAACGGCTCCATTTACATCAAATGGCACTAGAAATGCTATTTTATATCCACTTCTCAGAAGAGAAGTACAAATTAGTATTTGTTCCAAGCTATTGCTGTTCAAAGAGCTTTTAATTGCTTTTCTGATCCCTCATCCATGGCATGTTTCGTTCGGAGCAGCTGTCTTCAGGTTGGAGCTGACCTTGGTGGGCACCCAGTGGTCTGTTGCTTATCAGGGGAAGAGAAGTACTGGTTTTGACTAGCACATTTTATTATTCTGGAGTAAAAGTAACTCTGTGTGATTTAAGGTAGCAACTAGCTTCTCTAGTGATGTTCTATTTTAGCATTTGTCAATTTTGGCTGAAAAATTGGTTTGGCCTGGAAAGCTCAGCACTTACTCAGAAAGCAGAGGAGAATCTTTCAGCGGTGTTTGAAGCAAATGGCTTAAATTCCTTTTGAGTTGTGAGTCAAAATATTATCCTGATCTGAGATTCTCACTTTCAAGCTAGCAAAACTTGTTCACTCTTCCAACTTTTTGC
Source organism: Tetrax tetrax (assembly GCA_009806455.1). NCBI lineage: Eukaryota > Metazoa > Chordata > Aves > Otidiformes > Otididae > Tetrax > Tetrax tetrax. The sequence continues at coordinate 352,567 of WHYT01017906.1, read as the reverse complement.
ATGATCCGATTTTAAGAACTCACACACTGGCTGGACTTGAAGCAAACAGATTCCCCCAGCCCAGCCTGGGATGTGAAAATTCAACCCAATGTGTTTGTGCTTATTGCACAAATGATGTAAGATTCATTCAGCCCTTAGTAGTCCTTTGTTTTATGTGCTTGGGCTTTGGCAGCTGCATACCAAGCTGTCCCTCCCTGCTCCCCCTCCGAGTTCTCAGCAGTAAGTGTGGGGTGGGTGGCTTTCCCCATGTGCTGGTTTGCTAAGGAAGCTGCGTCGGCTGAGAACATGCGCTGGGTCTCCTGAGCAGAGCAACAGAAATTTGGCTCATTCAACAAGCGCCTTATGCTAATCTGAATTCTGTGCCCATCTCTTGGGAGGGAAGAGAAGGGCTTTGTCTGGAGGCCTTGGAGAAGAGAGGTGTTTCCCATCCTCTTTTGTGCCCCTTTTGTACCACCTTTTTAGTGCTCTCCAGACTCCCTTTTCTGCAGACAGCCACCCTGTCAGGACGTTAACAAATGTGCTAACAGCTTGGGGATCCCCTCTGTGTAGTTCAGGCTGTGAGGCTTCTGCTGAGAGCCAGCAGCAACTCGTATGTGGAGCGTTTACACCTGGCAAGGTGTCATTCCCGTGTTAGAAGGAATCAAGGGTCAGCGACAAGCTAGTGTGAACTGATGGCAAATGTTTGCAGTTGAAAGCCAGGTGTCCTGGCTCAGGGAGAGATCGCTGGCTGCTGGACCTTAGCAGCTTTCGTGGCAAAGGGTGTAAATCGCATCCTTCTGTGGGGGCCTGCCATGAGTGGTGTTCATGGAGCCTTCTCTCCCTTACTCTTCTGTAATTTAACTGACTCCACTGCTCTGTTTTCCTTCTGTTGAATTGTATGTTCTTGATATAATTTTTTTTTTTTTTTTTTTAACTATGTAAGGGAAAGCATACTAGAGATCCGTCTGTTCCTCTGCCTCCTACCAGGCAGGAACAGCACCTCTCCCATGTAGAAAATGAGTGTAATAACTCATTTGAGTGCTGACATTCTGAGCAGTGAGGGGAGAGCCTGGAGAACAACAGAGCTAGTCATGGCGAGGGGAGGTTGCAGTCTGCTCTGGTTCCTATAGATGTGCTCATTAGTCAAGGGAATAATATTAGGATATTCCCTGTGGAACCGTAGGCATGTTTTACCACCACCAATGGTTCAGTTCCTTCCTCTCACTTACGCCATTAGCTGTTCTCTGTGGTGAGGGATTGGCTGTGTAAATCACATCTGCTCTCTACCAAGATGACAGACTTCTTAAGCAGGTGACAGTAACATGCTTCCCAGCACAAGCTGCTACCAGTAACAGACCCGAGCCATGTAGCCACAGCGTGCAGGACCCAGCAGACGTGTTTCGTCCATCTCGAGTCAGCTGAGACAGCCCGCTGCCCTCCAAGGCTTCTGAGACTGAATCCACGAAACCCCTGTGCTTCATAAACAGACATGATGGCAATGGGTGGTTATATATAGAATGTAGACAGATTGTTTGCATTTCAACTGGCAGGTAAAATAAACCAAGTGTAATATAGCCCCAAGAATGAAAGCAGAGTGCACTTGCCAGCTGCATTTCATCGCAAAAATGTATGTAAATCACAGCCATGGGCAGCCAGCTTCAAATGTTGTGCTGACAATGGCTCTAATGTGCTCCAAGGCAGGGAGGCCCGACACAGCTGGACAGCGGGGTGTTCGCTTTCTGCAAAGGGAAACTGTGATGAGAAAGGGCCTGTAATGAAGAAGGTGGCTTTCCCAAACAAGAGTGTCACGTTGCATCGAGCCTGTGCCTTACTGCTGGCTGGCAGCTGAATGGTTTTCATCTGGGAGTGGGTTTGGTGGAGGGGGATTGGCTTTGATCAGGGCAGCAGGCCTCGGGGTAAGCCCGCTCTGTGCTCCGAAGCAGCGTACCTGGTAGTCCCTTGCCTAAGCAACGACAAGATACAAGCTCAGGGAAGAGCTCAAGCATCTGGTTCGTGGCAGCTGTGATCAGTGACTCCAGAGACATCATGGTGCCTGCAGGCAACATGCAAAGCCCCGGGTTCCTCCAGGTAGCCCACGTGGCTTTGGTACTGCACATGGCAGCAGCTTGCCATCCTTCCAGCTGCCTCCATGAAAGGCAGCTGGGCTGCAGGGACAAGAGCAGGGTTAGTAGAGAACATCAGACAAGGAAATGCAAAAGACTGAGACAGCCAAACCAACTGATGAGGGCAGGAAAATGTGCTTGGGCATCGTTAGCAAGGCTTGGAGGAGAACGTGCCCTGGAGTGGTGGGAAGCAAGGAGTGGCTTGGGTTGTCTCAGGGGCTCTGGGGAAGATGCAACTGCTGGTCTACCAGGAATACCATCTCCATGTTAGCTGAGGGTCTCTTGTGTTTCCTTACACTTCCCCAGTCTGTCTGCATCCATCTTTTGTCCTCTTGGATTTTTTTTGTTCTGTGTACATCACCCCACCATGTGGGGTTCCTGCTCAGGGCCTGCTAGATGTTGTTACAAGTAAAAACAACAGTGGGAATGGGGACAGAGCACTGCACCTCTTCTGGCACCGGTTTGTATGCCTGGAGGTTGCAAGGAGACTCTGTGAAAGTGAGTTTACAGGCTGAATTCAAACGAAATGCAACAGCAGTGTGACACAAGGGAATATGCAGATAAGAGGACGGGGAGGGCGGTACGTGATGGTGCTGTGCCATGGACTAATGATGCCTGTAGACTGGTGGTTCCCAGCTGTTAGGAGGCAAAGGAAGTACTCGTGTTGATTTAATACTTTTGTGCATTTCCGACGACTCCCTGTGGATGGTTGCTTTCTTTGTAAACCTGGAAAATAGAGAAAGGTTTAAAAATAGATTTAACTGAGAAAATTTTAGGAAGGTGTAGAAAAGACAGTCGTGCCACACCTGAGAGCAAAGTGGGGTTAGTATTTGGCAGTATATAGGAAATGATAGCAACTTGGTCTGAAAGCTCTCTGTGGAGATTCAGCGGTGTTGCTAAGGTGTCCTGTACAACTTCTCCCGGTACCTCGGAGCTGAGAGGCTGAGCTGGGTGTCTCCATCAGCAGGCAGAGGATTACAGATGCTCAGGGTAGCAACCTAGCTCCTTACACCAGAGGAGAGCCACCACTGCAAGGAAATAAACAGGTATGTTTACTGCTGCTGTCAGCCTGGGTCATGAATTTTCCTCAGGTTTTAACCAGACTTCTCCAGTTGGGACAGTGAGATTTTCCAGAGTTATGAATGAAGCTTTAAATGTCTCCTTGAAACCTCCTCTGGGATCTTTTGTTACAAGATCAGGATGCTTTTATATAAATGGTTTTGAGAGGTGGGGGGAAAAAGCTGCATCTGAAAGGAGTGAGACTCTGACTCGAAAATGAGGGAGATTTGGCATGCCTGCGTGCATTCTTTTGAAGCTCTATTTTTGTTTGCTGTGTCTGGTTTACAGCGTTAAAGACAGCCTGACTCCCAATTTGGGAAAAACACTCTGTGCGCAGGCCTTGTAGCATCAGGGTGAAGCTTGCTAGAGTCTGCCATCGAGGAGGACGGGGCGGGAAGGCTGCTTGGCTTCATTCCCCCAGTGAAGGCATTGTTCAGGAGTTTTCTCTCCTGCCTGATGCCTGTATGAATCAATACCTCCTCTCTCCCTGTCCTGTCCTTTTCCCATGCAGAGACAAATCCAAACCTTTTTATTCTAGTGCCCCTGGAGAAAGCAGCAGAAAGAGAAGTGGTTTATTTATTTTATATACTCCAAAGGGAATTGACTTTGCTGCAGACAGATGGATCCTGTAGTTCTCTGGCTCTCGGCATGGACTTGTCTCTGCTTTAAAGTGAGCTTGGATTGAGGTGGTTTATGGAGCCAGTGTGTGCTGGCTGCTCCTAGGAGCTCTACCTGGAGCTTGGTGATGGGCCCAGGGGAACAAAGCCCTGCTTCTGTGTTCCCCAGGTGCACCTTGCTCTCAGAGCTACCCAGAATCTAAGCAGAGACTTCATAGCTCCAACCTGCCCAAATCCAATCAATAAGGGGAAATAAATCAAACCACAGGGAGCTCCTCCATGTAGGAGAGAATCCAAGTTTTCCTTTTGTTCGTGAAGGGTTCAGAGGCAAAACATCCACCCTGTCAGCATTGCTTGTCGCCGTCACTGCTGCCTGGGAGTGCCAACATTTTAAAGTCATTTGTGTAAATTACTTTCAGCCAGAGAGTCTGAAAGCAGTGTGGGTTGCCGGGCAATTATCTCCTTGCAAATGGCCTGTGTTGTGGGGGCCATATTGCAGAAGATCTCTCACTTGTGCTAAGGTCTCCAAAGCTGCCAAAAGGAGATCAGCATCTTGAATGTCTTTAAAGCAGAACTACTAATGTGGTACGCCGGAGGGTTGGCAGGTATCAGCCGCTACGTGTGCCAAAGTACAAGGGACTGAAGCGCAGAGCGTGGAAGTGCAGGGGGATTAAATGCCAGAGATCCCAGTTTGTGCTGAGGACTGTTAGGAGCTGCAAATGCCTCTGAAAGCCCCTAGAGCCAGAGGTGAGGGGAGGATGCTCCCCACTTCCTCTGAGGAGAACGTAACCCACCAAAACACTTTTCAAAGATATCCAAAAGAGTATTCCCGTTCCACTTCTTTCCCTAGTTGTGTCCCCTCTTTAGGGTGCCACTGGGATCTCCTAAGGTTCGGGCTGGAATTATTTACATCCCTCTCTTCCTGCTTCCAGAGTACTGGCATACACAGATACCCACCAGAGCAGCAGGAATCACTCCTGTGCCGTACTGTGGGGAGTTTGATGGCTGAGGACATGCCTCTGCGCTCCTGCATTTTGCATCCACAGGTCCTTCCTTTTCCCAAGACTAAGTTTAACCTGTGAGTGAGTGATGGACAGCCAGGCAGAGCCCAACAAACAGATGCTGACCCTGAGGCTAACAGCGGAGCAGATATTTCCCACCTGAGCTTGCAGAAGTCCTTTTGAATTTCAAAAATGATTTAATGCTCCGTGTATCCTCCTACTCCTTTTTTCCCCCTTGCCAGTCAGTGTGTAACAGCAGAGGGTTTCATACATATTTGATTTTTTAACTACAGCGTGAAATCTGAATGCTGTATTTATGGCTGCAGCTGTCACTCCTCTGAAAACATGCAGTGAAATGAAGGTTAACAAGTTTGGGCTCTTGGGAAAGCATGTAAAACAGCATTGCAGAAGACTTTGTGTCATCACACCGGCGTGAAGAACAGATATTTTCTGAGGTTCTCCAGTCCAGGGTTATTTATCATCATCTGAAGCAAATACTTTTCTAATTGTATATCCTTGTTTGAAACTCTCAAAACCCCAAATCAAATTCTTTTCCCTTGTTCAGTATACACAGAAAATACAGGATACAGAGCCTGGGGGGATGGCTTAATAGTTTAAGCATCAGGTTGGCACTAGCCAGACGCGATGCAGCCATATGTTCAGATCCCAGGGGTGACCGCTCTCCAGGAGGCAGACAATGCTCCCTACCGTTTATTGTGTGTTCATTTAAAACCAGATGTCCCGATTGCCATGACTGAAGGAGGAGAGGGACACTCTGCCTCTCCTCCGAAGAGCAATGGCACGCCCTGCTCTTCATTCGCGCTATTTCTGTGGGCTTCCTTACTCCTGGGTGTGCATGGTCTGAAGTTTGAAGCCCTGGCTGGTTGATTTTAATGGAGATTGGCTTCAATAAGACAAAACAGCTTTTGGTCTTTTTTTCAACAGAGCTTTGGTCTGAAAAGTATCAGAAATACTCAGGAATAGTGTACCTGGTATAGAAGGTCTTGTTAGGGCCTTAGGGCTGGTGGCTGTCTCAGGTCACTGCACTCGCGTTTGGGCTCAGCATGGCTCGCGGTAGTTGTGTCAGCACAAGACGCGATGTTTCAGCCGTGCCTACGGGACTTTGTGTCTGACTCAGTGCCTGGAAAAAGCAGAGCAGAGCTAAACTGGGACCTAGCATGGGTGCTGAGGGAGCTGGGCACTGGTGCAGACCAGAGCTCTGATCCAGCAGGACCGTACGGATGGGATGGGATGTAAAAGCTCTGTCTTAAGGATGCAAATGGTGAACCCATCAAGATTGACGGGGCTGGGATGTGGGAGAGTTCAGACATTTCTAGTAATCGCATCCTTCCTGTTGTGTGTTGTTTTTGTTTCTAAGACTCTAAAATAGACTGTGTAGGAAGTTGCAAGATTTGGCTTCCTCTGCCCAGCTTTGCAGATTAAGGAGATAGAGCTGCTCTGAGAGGCAGCCAAACGCAGCTCCAGTGCTCTTCTGAGAAACCTCTTAACGCACGAGGATCGCTTCTGCCTCGCAAACGCTCACGTCCCTCCCGCTCCCTATCACGTTCACACTGTAAGGAAATCAGGCAGGCTGTCCTCTCTGGTATTAATGCCCCGTTGCCTGCAGTTAATTAAACTCTGCGTGATACTCAGTGCAGTGTGTCAGTCTGGTTAATGCCTGTCAGCCAAAGCGGTAACTCACCCCCGCTATCTGCGGCTCGGAGCAAAAGCAGTCGTAGTCAGGGTCTCTAATTCACTCCTCACGCTCCTCTCACCCAGCGTTTGCTGCTCACCCAAGTTTTTGCTCTGCCAAATTCAGCACCCAGAAGATGCTGTTCCGTTTTTTAGCATCTCCATAGAAACCACTTTGGAGTTGCAGAGAGGGCAGGGTTTGTGCAGATTTTAAAAGAAACTAATGTAATGGTTCAATTTGCTCAGGTTTCAGACTGCCAGTCGCTTGGAAGGAGCGTGTATTTCAGTGATAAAGTTGGGAAGAAAAGCAATGGAAGTTCTCAGAGGCAGAGATGCAACAATTTTCTGCTCTATGAGCCCAGGATAAAGCTTTTATGACAGCACAGAGATTATCTGAAGATTGTTTGGAGGGAGACTCGGGCACTTTTTTTTACTCTTCCACAGAAATCCAGGAAAATGTCTTGCCTAGGAGGACACCTGTTTAGGGGCAAAGCTGCTTTTTATGTGCGAGCTCACTTCTTCACCTTGTCAACGCAACTGCCTCTCAGTTTGACCTCTCTTAAAAGGTTTGAATGCCTATAAATTAATGTACTCTTGATGTCTGGGCTAATGAAGTCCTGTCTCCTCTGCTTAATTGTCTAGTTTATAGAGAGAGGTTCAGCACTGCTCAGGAGCAGCCAGGGTTGGACCCAGGGTTGATTTGCACCTGACTGATAGAAAAGGTAATTCTGGGTTGGGTAGCAGAGAGGTGGGCATGATCAGAGGATGCTTCTCTGTAGTAATCTGTGCTTCTCTGTTGCTAGCACAACCACCTCAGGCAACTTCTACACGGGATTAACTCAGAAATAAAAAAAAAACATCATTAGACAGCAAAGGAGGAACCTCCTTGCTGTGCTCAGATGTCCAAAGGTCGCAGTGGTTTAGCAGCACCAGTCCAGGTCCACGGTCACCAAGGCAATAGCTCATTGCCATGGAAACCCTCGCCACCTTCTCAAGCATGAGCATTTGAGCAAGTCCTGATGTTTAGCAAATAATTGCTTCAGATCCACTGTGTATCCCACCCCTCGGCCCATCTGGGGACTAAGAAATAAAATAATTTGACAGCTTTCACCATGATCTATCCATCTGGGAAACCCATGAAGGAGGATTTCCACCAGGGCAGAAACATTTGTGAGCTTGGTTGCTTTCTCAAGGGCTCATTGTTTGCACATGGTTGGTGTAGCTTTACTAGTTTATTAAAGCCACTATGCTGGAGACTGCATCTAAGTTCTCTTTCACTCCCACCCTCTACAAATAAAACCTTGTGTTGCTGGTTTCATGTGAGAACTGACACAGCTGTTTGGAGGATACAGATCAGTTTGGCTTATTCCTGGGGTTGCCTCTTCAGCAGGGAGTGGTTGGTCTTTTTCCCAGGGCAAGGAGCTGGCCCAAAACCCTGGTGTGGCTGGTGTAGCTGTGAGGTCTGGTTGGAGCAGAGGGCTGGAGCAGCCATTCCTGTGTGCCTGGTCCTCATGGCTCTTGCTGCAGGAGAAGCATCACTTCTGCTAGTCAGAGCCACGGCGGGGTTGTGAAAAGCTGCCAGGAGGAAAACCTTAGTGTGGCATGGAGGAAGGTTGCAAATTAATTATTTTTTGTTTGTTTTGTTTGAGCTGTCACTGTCTGACAGATTTTCCCCAGGTGATGCATGGTGTGGGCAGCACAGCAGGTTGGCAGAGCCATGCAGTTCAGTCAGGGTTTGCGGAGCGGTTGGGCTCTGCCCCAGTGCTGACGCAGGGGAGCAGGCGGTGCAGCGAGGCAGAGCTCGTCTCCTCTGCCTGGAGGGTTTCTCCTGACGTGGCTCCTGCACGCAGCGTGGGATCAGGGTGGGAGCATCATGGCAAGGCGGCACAGGGGACAGCACGGTCTGCGCAGAGCATGAGGGCTACGTGCAGCCTGGCGTCATGGGAGGAGGAAGGAAAAGGGCTACCTGAACCAGGCATCTTCTGGAGAGAAATTGCTGCGAGATGCTAAATCCAGAGGAGTTTGCTGCCTCTTTTACCTTTGCTTTTTTTCACCTCGCAGCTCCCCTTGAAATGACAGCAGCGCATAACTGCATCGCTTTGGCATTCACTGCATCAGTGCTGATGATTTGAGAGGTGTTGTTATTGTTGCCATTAGCAGTGTAATTAGCGTTAGCATACCAGTCCCCTTTGCCCAGCGCACCAAGGCTGAACTAACAACCTCCCGAACCAGATCCGTCCGCTCCGCCGGCTTGGGGAGAGTCTCTGCTCTCAGGTGTTCCGCAGCCCTACAGCTTCTGCAGCTTAGCGCTGCAGCCTCCTAGAGTAGTGAATTACAATAATTTTAATTACTCTTACCATTATTAGAGCTAATATAATTGAATTTCATTATTTTAGCAGTGATTTAATTTCATTATATAAAATCAGAATGACTAAACTTTTTTTTTCCTGAATCATTTTGTTCCCATAACAATAGAAACATACTACAAATCCAGAGCATGCTTGGGAGTGAGGCGTATTTCATGCAAAAGGAACAAGAAAAATGCAGTGGAAAGTCACCTCCTCGTTCTTAAGTCTTGTTTTCCAGATTTTTTGTGTTCCTCCCCCAATATTAGAAATAAATATTTCAAGAGAAATGCATTGCAAAGGCAGTACAGTTATTTTCTGTTAATTTTGTTCCTTGGTCACCTCTGAGTATTGGTGGTGGTTTAATATCATTTCATGTCAGTGGGATTTTTTGTCAAGAAGCTGAAAACGGTGGAGGCACTGGGCCATCTTCAAACTCAGCGGTGGTTCCTCTGGATTTGAGGAATTTTGCCAGGTGAAAATCCAATAGCTGTCTAAGATACAACCAGCTGCTGTGAGAAGGAATGAGAGCTGCTGAGCTCTCCTGCTGATTTCTGCTCTCATCCATTAATTCCAAGCTTTCACATCGCACAATGTCCGAGTGATGCTGCCACGCTGAAGGGCAGCTCTGTCTTGTTGTTCCTTTCGCAGTTCTTGCGTCCTTTCTTGCCTTAGCAAGACAAAGTGCTCTTGTCTCAGGGAGCAAGAGGGATGACAGTGATTGTAGTTGTTATTTTTTAAATTGCTGGGTTACAATGTTTGTATTGCGCACACCTGAAAGCTAAAATGGGGCAGTGAGCTCCCAGGAGCGGCTTAGTCCCTTGTCTCCAGCAGAAATAGCAGCGTTGTGTTGCTCACCACTGTCTGGTTGCTCTGACCATTGCCAGAGACACACCTGAAAGACCAGGACCCAAAAGCCGTCCTTGCCCTTCGTAATAGCACGTGCTGCTGGCAAATCCAGACTCTGGTTTCGTAACTTTTTGTCTTTGCTTTTTCTTTTTGATCATTGTGGGTGGTTTTAATTGCCACTGTAGTGTGATGCTCGTGGCGAAGAAGAATGTATCAAGAATTCACTTCCAAGAACAGCGTGGTGGCTCTAAAGTTCCCATCTGCCTGCTTTGGCTGCAGGCTAGAGCGCCCTGGGCTGTTAGCAGCATTGTATTCTCAGGGACAAAAAAAAAATTAGCTTGTAACAATTGCTTGGGTTGCTTTGGGTTTGCTAGAGGGGAGGAAAGGTGGATTTCCCCTGAATTTGTTCTCCTGGCTCCTAGTGTATCTTTGATGCAGAGCAGAGAGGAGTTGCTGCCTGTATTACAGATGTGGATTGGCAGATAATCATTTCCATGTTGATGAAGCTTTTGAATCTTAAGCTCTTGACGAGTGTTTCTGGAAGCTGCAGAGAAACTGTATCAAAACTGGGTTTGTACCAAGTGCAATCCTGTCTTGGAGGACAAAAGGGCTGGAAGCTCTCCCAGCTGTGTTGACCCCACAGGATGTCCCTGAGCTTCATAAGCTTATGGAAAAAAAAAGTGATACCCACCCTAGCAGTGCCTTGGATCCTGAGAACCCAAGGGATCTTTTCAGTCCAGTGTAACAAAAATCACAGTAGATAGAGCTCAGCTCACCTAGTCCATCCTCTTGCTCTAAGGCGGGATCACGTCTTCCTATATCAGGGCCATAAGCAGTTTCACATCTTTCAGTACAGCCCCAGAAGGTAAGTAAACATCCTTGGTTTAATGAAAGTCTCTGTGCATCCCGAAGGGAGGCCCATAAAGAACTGCCTGTGCCCAAATGTCCTATAGTTGTTTAGGACCACGTGAGAGACTAGACATTAGTCTGGGAGTTAGGAAAAGAGCTTGAGAGTCCTGACATTTAGCATCTCATTGTAGACACTGAACCTTGCCTTGGTGATCCAAGAATGAAGACTTAAGTAGGCAACATCTGTAAGATACACCACCAAATTTTCTCCTGATGACCACCAAACATTTTTGTTCTTCCCAAGATTCTTGAACTCAGAAGAGCTCTTCTAATCTTCTTCCATCTTTTCTTCTTCCACTTAGCACTCAGAGGTCGATTATGGCAGATTGCTTAAATTTTTCTGAAGAATTATCCTCTGTTTGAACTTATTTCCCCATCAGGCCACTTCAGCTTCCTCTCCTTGGGCTAAAAAGATGACTAAGTTAAGATCTTTGTCAGATATAGACTAAACATATTCCCCATCTTGTTTTTCCCATCAGCAGTCCTCTATCATGTCGTCTTGATGTTCCTCATCTCCTAATACCAGTACACAGCCCACAGATCACGAATGTGCATTTTTCAAAGGGGACTCTCCATAAAGGTCTATTAGCAAGGGATGAGTAATGGTTTGACAAAATAGATTTAAGTGGCCTCTTCTGAATCATCTTGGCAGTAATAGAAAGTGTGTGTCCATTTTTTGATTAAATATTTCCAGTGCCATTATCTGGGGTGAAGTAAACAACCTCTATTGAGTTTGCCTGCTAATGACAACCCAAAGGCCTTTGATCTCCCTGTTCTCAGAGAGCAAGGCCGTTGCTTGGATGTGGATAAAGATCGTGTAATCATTGCTAAAGGTGCTTCTTGCAGTACAATCAAAGAGTTTGGAAACGGTTCTTTATTGCCTCGATGTTCATGCCCCTGCCACCCTTAATGGACATTGTCAGAGCCGCCTGTGATGGGCATCCTATAACCTCTGCACGGTGCACGGTCAGAAATATGCAATTGTACTTTGTAATTTGTACATTTCAGCAATGAAAATCAACAATTAACTTCGATTTCTTGTGCAGACTCCTTGAGGCAGTGCCTCTGTGTTCATTTTTGTCTGAAAGGGGCTGTAGCATATTTCCAGGTGCTTTGCATCCGTCCTTTTGTAGCATGTCTCACAATATTGTGTGCTTTTGCTTAAATTCTCCAGCTCTTGAAATCTTGTGGCTCAGCTTACATCTAAAAGAAAAAGGTAGACCCTAGCTCTTCTTTCTAGCTAATGGTATGGAATAAAAGATATTTTCATATTAAATATAAAAAAAAAATAAGAAAAAGAAAATAAATCAGTATGAATGATGCAGGGTTGTTTGGTTTTTTGTTTTTTTAAGTGCATGCTTTGTGATTAGCCAGCAAAGCTGATTTCGGGGATTAGGCTGATGGGTTTTGACCATTTGGTGTTGACTTCAGGATGGATAGTCATCAAGAAAAAAAAAAGATTTGCAATGGGCAAGAATTGTGTGGATATAATTCCTCGTGTGAGTGTAATTTTTTTTTTATGGCAAGGGATAAGCCAAATATATTGGATGAGAGTCAACACAGGCCTTGCTAAGAGATGTCACGCCTCACAGATCTGCTGGTTCTTTGAAGGACTCCACCAGCATATGGATGGGAATGATTCAGGCTGTATAACTTCCTTGGATTTTCGCCAGAGGCTCTTGAAGGAGCTAAGCCGATGTGGGGTGGGATGGCAGTCTGCTCATGGGGAGAAGCACACTCCTATTTAACAGCTGCTTAAGGGAAGAGGGAAGGGGTACAAGTAACCTTTCCCAGTCCGTTCCTGAACCACTGGGAAGTTGCCAGAGGCATCTCCTGATGTGCTGTGGGACGCGTGCTGTCCTGCGTGCTCCTCAGCGATGCTCCAGTCACAGCATTGCTGAGCGGGAAGGGTCGATCGTGGCTTCCCTTGGCAGCCAGCTCAGCCTGAACAGGCATTTCCTCACTGGCACCAGCCCTGGTACGAGTCATTGACCATCCTCGTGTTTAGGCATATTTCTATTTTTCTTCTTTTTCAATGAAACTAATCTGTGTATTAGTACTGATGGGGATGACCAGTTTGCAGGGTCCACACTCGAGCGTCTCTCCTCAGGCAAGCTTTTCCGATGACCTCGGCATATTGCTGGAGACATTCATCCTTGGTTATTATCTGGAGAGCTGGCTCCTTCCTGCTGTGACTTCTTGTTTAATAATTAAACCTGAGCACTTCTGGCCTTGTTTGAGGCGGGTATTTTATAGGGTTTGGATTTTTTTTCATTGTAAGGTTTATTTTTTCAGCCATCTGTCAGACCAAGTGATCCTCCATCAAGATATAATCCTGCTGATTGGCCTACTTTTCAGGAATAGTAGCTTTAGTTTTGTCTGCTACTGCTGACAGCATTTCAGATTGCCCAGCTCCTTTCCTCCTGAGGGTGGAAAAGACAGCAATTGATCTAATCCAGCTTGGCGTTTATGCCACTTGAAATGAAATTGCATTTTGCTGAATGAAACTGAGAAATGGGAAAGTAATACCACAAATATGTTGTGCCATGTGGGACCTTCTGCCTGGGAAGCTTCCTAAGGAAGCTGCAGCCGAGTTGATTATCCCAGAGAACACACTCTGATCTGTAGCTCTTGTTGCAAGACACAGAAGTGTGGCAGCCAAAGTTTCTTCTATAGAAAACACTCCCAGCCAGGAGTCAATACCAAGTAAACTTGAAAGATTCTCACAAAAATCCCAAAATTGCTGGATAACATTAACTCTAATGGCTTTTTTTTTTTTTTTTAATGCTGGAGTACATCACACTTGCATGCAGCTTGCTCCGTTCCTCCTCTGGTGCCCGATTTGCAGCTCCAGAAAGGAGCAGCGCGTTTTGCATTTGGCTGGCCATACCAGTTGGGTAAGTAATTATTAGCAGTGACTTTCATGCTACAGACCAGAGAGGTAAAAGCAATTCCATGGAGCATTAGGAGATCAAGTAGGTCAATTGAACGGAGGAAAAATTACCATCAGCTATCTTCAATTAAACTGTTATCGCTCCACATGAAGGATCCCATTTAAAGGAAGACATAAAACCTGAGTAGAGGTGACTGAGAGAATAAATTCTCCATTTTTAATTCCAAAGCTAGAGAGTGAATATTCATCAGTAGGCATGAGGAGGAAATCTCTCTTTCCTTCTGTCTCCAGCCTGCTTTTAAGTAAAGTACATCTGGAAATCTCTCAGCAAAACATTTTTTTTTTCATCAGAAGGCACAAACTCTTTGGAGTCACAGCTTTTAGTGGAGACGTTATTGACACCTAAACCCTTCCTGAGAAGGGCTTTTGGTTCTGAGAGGTTATGGTGTCTGGCTGTCAAACGCAGGGCAGAAGGCCCCTCCGAATAGCAAACGTCGTGGTGACCAGGACACTCTGCTAGGAGCCGGGGCACCCTGGTTCAAGTCCCTGGGCCCTTTCCAAGGCCAGAGAGCATAAATAACTTTCAGCTGTGCTCGTGTGCATGGGAAAGCACCATCTGAACCATTTTTTCTCATAGGACAAATTATGTCATCTGAAGGCAAGGCAATTTCTGTGATTTGAACCATAGTCCGTATTGACTAAACTGGTTTGAAGTTGATTTTAAGACAGTAAGAGTCCTATGTTGTAGTAAATAAACTATATGAAAATGGTTTACAAAGGAAATACTTTCAAATGCAGAAAATGAAGGGCCTATTTGCATTTTTTTTTTTTTTTTTAATGGGCGGGGAATGCAGAGGAGGAAAGAAGCCAAGTCTTTAATTGCTTGGGGTTTTTTTTGTTTGGTTGGTTCAGTTGTTTGTTTACTTACCTTAGCAATATCAGAATTATTCCGTTTGATCTTTGACAAGCAAAAAAAAAGGGGAAAAAAAGAAAGGTCAAAGTGTAGCCTTCAATTTGCTGGCAGTCGTTTGAGATGGCCCTTACATTCCCTGACTTCGGCTCGAGCTTCTGGCTCTTCCCTCGGAGAGGACCTTTTCCTGAGCTGCTTCAGAGGCGTTAGCATGAAATAGCTGTAAAGAAAAATAAGTGCACAGCTTGCAGAGCGTAGGGCAACCTTGTCTCTTCTGCATCTAATTGCTGCAGTATTGAGTCCGTGCTTGTGAGATGATGCTGCTTCCCTCCCTCACCCGTTTCGGAGCCAGGGGTGCCTTTTTGACAGAGCTGTTTGTACTCCTTCACCCATTTTGGTTCCATGTCCCAGCCCAGCCAGCGCTGCCTTTTTGACAGAGCCTGCAGACGCTCCCAGAGCACACAGGCCTCGTTTGCTGGGATTTCAGGCGCGCGCCGTTATTTTCACTAAGGTGGTCACCAGTGTTCAATCTCCGCACAGGCTGGGCAAAAGCTTGGGGAGCGGCATACAGACCCCTCTAATGGCACCATTTCTGCATCCCGGTATAAACCCGCAGCGATGTTGGGGCTGTTCTTGTCCCAGCTGTGTAAAGTGGGAAGAGGCAGAACAAAGTTCCTTTGCCTGGGTGACAAATACCTGCTGTGACTGAGGGAAGGGACCAGCCCTCAGATGCCAGCAGGTAGAGCATCCGCTCTCGTGCTGGGTGGCTGATTACGTTGTTCTGGACAGGATAAATCATTAATAGCCTCAGGGGTGCTCGAGGTGACGGATTCTCCTACATGCTCCATTAAGCATTTAGAAACTTCAGCCTGGGCCTGTCCCATGCCGTGTCTGGTTGCTGGGCTGACTTTGGAGGGGTGTGAGCTTGTGCCCAGGAGGGCAAGTGCAGCTGATGTCTTTGTGTCCTTTGGTCAAAGCTTGCTCTGTAGCTAAATGTCAGTGATGTGACTGTTAATTACAGCTCCTGGTCCAAGAGTAGAACCTACCTGAGGAGGCTAGGGCTCCTCCGTAGTTGAATTTGCTGTAGGAAAAGGATATGGTCAAGAAATTGGTGCTTGATGGAAGTTTTCAAAGGAGTGAGCGTGCGAAAAACCACAGCTGAGTGTTTCAAATACAAAGTTTGAGCTTGTAAGAGCACAAGGGTTTGGAAATCACTGTGGAAGCAGGTGAACTGTGGTGCATGGGGTGCTGTGAGGACTGGGATAAATGAGCCACCTGCAAGGACAGGAAAGAAAGGAGACGGGCTGTGGGCTAGAGACCTCCTGCACTTTCTTGATGGGTTAAGCCCAGCCTCCTTCAGTCCCATGCGATGTTTTATCCAACCCTTCATCCTATATTCAGAAGGCACACAGGTCCAGGGTTGCAGACGGATGCTCACTGCATAGCACAGTGAGAGTCTGCCTGTAATATTAATATTATACACGCATTCCATACATGTTCTGGCTTTTTAGAAAAAAAAAATTAGAGGACTATTTTGTAATTTTTATGTCTTTAGCAATTTCATTGATTTGCTCCCCTCCTGTGGTGCCAGTGCTTCGAACTCTTTTAAGCTATTTTCCACATTTTTTGAAGAATATTTTGTATTTCAAAAGTCTAATCCCTCCCAAACC
Organism: Tetrax tetrax; assembly: GCA_009806455.1. NCBI lineage: Eukaryota > Metazoa > Chordata > Aves > Otidiformes > Otididae > Tetrax > Tetrax tetrax. The sequence continues at coordinate 336,520 of WHYT01017906.1, read as the reverse complement.
ATTGCTTTAATCTGTCCCAGAAAACTGGCTTTCATCTCACGATTGCTTTCACAGTGGCACGTGAACCCTACAAATGTAATATGGAGCCCCGTAATCCATCAGTTAAACAGATTAGTTGTGTAGGAGGCTGTATGGCTCAGTGAGTAAGGCAATCAGGCTTTACTCTCCCTTCAGAGCGGAAAAGCTGGCTCGAGTACAGCTCCGTGCCCAGCAGTCGATACGCACTGGAGATGCAAAGGGCTTCCTTCCGCCTTGCGGATCTCGTGGCAGGGATGGGCCCTGGAGGGTGGCTGGTTGCGCTGACTCGGTTCTCTCGGATGGGTAAGCACAGATGGCCGTCACGAGATGAAAAGGTGAAGCGTGAGGCTGAGCTGCCAAGAGGCACCGTCTCCCCCCTCCACCTTGAGAGGAGAATTGCACTGCAGTTGGTATCCCTTTGCATGTTTTTTTGTGACTGTCGCCTTTTTGCAGCTGGTGACATTGTGACCGAGGCTGCGGGTGTCCTGGTATCACCTGTGTATCTGTGTAGCATGCAGACACCACTTGGAAAAGTAGAAATTCTTGAGTTCCTATCGTGACCCTGCCCACTCACTCACTGTGTGAAGTGGATCTTAAAATCCCCATAATTAGGTTTCCTTTCAGTAGGGTGGAGCAGAGCCTTCACACCCCGTTACCGTAGATCAGGCAGAGCCACAGCTGATGCCGCTGCCTAGCCTCTGGAATATGGTGTTTGGAACGAGCAGCAGGCTGTCTAAAAGTGCTGGAGGGAGAGTAAGTCCATGAAGGTAGGCCTGTTCCTTCCGGGTGGTGTTCTGGGCATCGCCGTTACTGGATCTTTGCTAGGAACTATCAGGAGCAACCCCTCCGTTAGTCCTTGGGCGCAGCTCACAAATGCCTTTGCAATCTATGAACTTACTGAAAAGTAGTGTTGCTTAGGGCTGGGTGGGATATCCAGTATTGCACTGATTGCTGTGGTTTGGGTTTATTAATCTAAAAAGTTGTGGTTTGGATCTTCCCTCCCTCTTCCACCTCAGTGTAATTAGCCCGAATACCTTCTCCCCAGCTCCCTGCCTCTCTCCTGCATTCCCTTTGGCTTTTAATTCTGTGAAATGGGGATGATGCCAGAGAGTGCAGACAGGTGAAATCTGTTGCAGTGGAATAACAGGTAATTGGAAAATTACAATCTCACAAAAATGGGGTGAAGAGAGAAAATACGGAGTGTCCAGAAACAAAGCACAAACTGACAGTTCATTATACCTCCCCTTCCTGTCAGAGCCTCTGCAGACCAGGCTTCAAACTAGAAAGCAGAAAAGCCAACATAAGCGAGTGCTCAACATCCAATTGACAGCTTTAGGCCCAGGACTAGAGAAAAAAAAAAACCAACAGGAGCCCAAAGGATGTTTCTGAGACTAAATGTTCTGGGTTTGTTTACCACTCCTCCGCATCTCTGCCAACCTCAGCTCTCCCTGTTCAGGAGGAGTCGAACGGCTGCTTTGGGCTTGAGGGGGATTTCTGAAGCAAAGCACGTCTTTTACTTTGGAAACTTCCTTCCCTGCTCATTCAGCAGGAGGGACCAGGTGTCTAACAGCCCTTTTCTCCAGTGTGATGCAGGGATCATTATTTCTACTCCGTATCAGAGCAAAACGGTGCCCCAGCCAAGGCGTGGTGCCATCCTGCCCCTGACTGAACCTACGCTGTGTAAAATAGGTGGTGTGGATGCAGGAGTCAAAAGAGACAAGGTAGAAGACAGGTGAGAGGGGAAAGAGAGGCACAAAGAGACAGTAACTTGCTTGAAGAAATGCAGTAATTCAGTTGCACAAGAAGAATCTAAGACTGCAAAGTCCTCCTCCTGTTCTTCATCCTCTGCTTGTAGGAGCCAGCAATAATTTTACCATTATGGTTTTCTCTTCTGTTGACTTTCTCCCAATTCCAGGAAGGCTCTGGGGTTGTGCTGCGTCTTGCTAAAACCAGAAGTATCAGATTCTCAGAAAGAAACTAGTCTTCCGAGGCTTTCAGACCCAAACTATTTAGAAAAGGATTTTTTGTCTGTTTATCTGAACTCAGAATGAACTGCTGAAACATTTGAGGTTTGTCCCTAATAAAAACATGGTTTTGAATCACTGAAATATTCCACAGCATAAATACGGTCTTCAAAGCGAGCAGAGGTGCTTGTGCTTTCCTGGGACGTGTTTTGCCTGGGGTCAAGGCTAAGTGTTACTTTACACTCGTATTCAAGGTTGCTGAAGTCTTACAAATTGATCCCATACAGTTTCTGCCCTTCTCCTGGTTAGTGGGAAACGTACTCCTGCAGCCAAAATAAGGGGATTCATTTGAATCAGAAATCTGTAAAATTTGTACTCAGATCTGAAGCTTTTTTCTGAACGTTGCCTGGACCTGCCAGTGGGACTTATGGGTTAAAGTGCTCTCTGTGCTCATTTTTGCTGACTGTCTCCAGCCTGACAGTTCCCATTCCAGCCTCCACATCTGGCACTGTGGAGCCTTGTACCAGCGTGGCAGCGGTGCCCACCATCTGCATTGCATCCGTTGTGGGGATTCCTGAGCGTTTTGCAGCCTCCTGCAATGCCACCTGGTTGCCATTTGGCCTGTCCTGCCTTTGAAAGCCTGGACCAGTATAAAGGTCAGTCATCCCAGCGGCAAAAGATGTGGAGATATCCAAAGCTGATGAGGGGTCATGTTCTCTCACTGTCATTCGACAAAGGAAGTTCTCGCTGATGCAGTTTGGAGCCCTATGGTGGGCAAGTAGTTTCTGCTGCCAGAGTTGTTAAAGTTTACGAAGTGTTTGGCAAAAAGCAAAAAATACCAGTTTAGAACTGCTCTCTTGGAAATGCATCACTATGATGTTAACCATTTCTTGCTAGAAAGGAAGTTGCGTTTCGTGACACGACCACATCTCGAGCAAAAAGCCTGAAATTTCCTTTTCTGAGAAGGTCAAAACAAGACATTGCAGCAATTTCAAGCTTTGTTGCAACTTCATTTTCTTCCAGCCAGGAAGTTTGACAAAAATAATCCTTGCCATTAAAAGTTTTGTTTTCAGCAAATCAACGTTTTGTTTTTCCCAGAGAAAAAAAAAAAGCTCCTGGTAAAATTCCTGCTCTGGGGTTGGCTTAAATCTGAACAAAACAACAGTGTCTCCTAGTGGCTGATTCCAGGGGAATGGCCAAATCCATCTTAGCTTTCAAGTGTCTCTTCGTGGAGCCTCCTCCTAGATCTTTCCTCATCAGGGAGTGAGAGAAGTGGGAAATGAATTGTACTCTAAGCAACCAACCATTTCATAAGCCATAAAAATATCTATGGCAGGCTGTTTTCTGGGCTCTGGTTGGTGCTGAAAGAAGGTAATTACATTTGAAGGCTGTATCACTGGATGCTTGGCTCATCTGCTCTTCAGCTTCCAGTCTAATAATACAAAAGCTCACATCAGCAGCTAGCCAGCATGCAGGGCTATCCATCCTTGTCTTCGCCCAGTGGGTCCTGCCTCCCTGTCACTGCAGGACTGAGCTCCAAACGTTTCGCGTTCCAGCAGCCCTTGTCATCGGATTAGTTCTGCCTCACACCAGATACGATCGCTAAAGGATAATGAAGATCTCTCATCTGAAGCACAGTTGGCTTTGCAGTGTCAGCTTCCTGTCCGTCAGCCTTGCCCAGGTGTCACCCCGTCATCTTGATCTGCTGGATCAGCTCCTCGTCACAGCTCTGGATGATCTCATCTAGGCTACCTCCTTGTCCTCTCCTTTCCCTCTTCCTCCTGCCGTCTCTCCCCTCCCCTGAGAGATGGCTGCAGCTTTTCTCCTGTGCTCCCTGAACTTGCATGTGAAGGAAAAGTTACGGCGCTGGAGAGTAAGCAATGACACCCAATTGTGGAAGGAAACTGGGAAATCAATTCAAGCAACTATATCAGCACGTTAACTGATTGCAATGCCGTGTGTTCAACAGGCCACAGAAGAATCTTGGCGTTGGCTTAGGAAACATGGGATTTTAGAGAATAGCAACTTACAAATTATTTTTCTTTGCCTGAGGGTGTTTTTAAGTGTCTTCAGCTTAGGCTTTTCGGGCTGGACACTGACTTTTTTGGTAATGACTCCTGAGATTGTCTTCTCGTATTTGCATGACTCCAGGATTAGGGATTTTGAAATGATCTCTAGCTATCTCAATTTTCATGATAAAATTGTGACCCTTGGCAGCACATCTGGCAGCAGCAAGGTGACCTTGGAGAACTCTGAATTAATTTTTACTTCAGCGGATGAGACTGCTGCTGTATTGCAGACTAGAGGTGCTCTAGTACCTTCTAGAGCTCTCAATGGGCGGGTTCTTTGTTTCCCAGCTGAAAATGCCACAGAACAACTCTGTCCTTCCCAAGCTGCCCAAGCTGTTGATTCTGCCATTAATTTCCCAGCCTCAACACCTTAACGAGCCATCCTCAGCCTGCAGTGAACCCCCTGTCCCAAGGAGCCGTGGGTCTGCTGCCTGGAGGGATGCAAGAATTTAGCAAGTTATTTTGCTTCATGTTAAGAATGCCCTTGCGTAACCCTGGCTGAAGAGAAACCAAACGTTGCCAGCCGGGCGCTGCTTCTGACAATAGCTCGAGGACGCTGCGAGCGTGGTGTCCTGTCACTGCTGTGGCTTACTCAGTCTCTGTTGGGAAGCTGGTTAGATGCCATCCCAGAGCAGCCCTTTTCTTCAGCTGCGTTTTCATGGCAAAGGGAAAACCTCTGCCCAGATTGTTCTGGCATTGCCAGGGAAGGGAATAGCACAGCCAAGCGTGGATTGATGTTAGGGAGGGAATCGCCATCCCTGCAGCAAGGAAGGTGTGAGGAGGGCAGCCCAGAGATTGTGCTGCTCAGATGCACTGTGCGGCCATCCAGGCCACCCCTTGCTGGAGACTAAAGAGCTGAAAACTGCGCAGTCCTTCCCCTGGTGTCCCTTAGTAATTAGTGTATATGGATTATAATCATGAGGACTGAGGCTCTTAGTGCTCTTTCTCCTGTGTAAATGGCTGAGTGAAAGACAGTCTCTTGCATAAAGTAATTTAGCCTATGAATGATGGTTCATTAGCAGCCCACAGACTGTCACTGCCTGTAGTAGGAGATGTGTGGGCTCCTCCTGCTCTCCACTTAACTCTTTCGCCCTCTCCTTCAGTCGCCAAGGATTCAGTTTGCAGAGTGCGGAGGCAGATGTGGCTGTGCCACCGTTTTACAATGGTCTTCTCCCTTCGCAGCCTCAAATAACGCAACATCCCCGAGAAAGTGCCAACTGTTAACGTAGTGTCTAATGATGGATGGGGAATAAAGGAAGCTATTATCAGTCAGGAGATGAGTCAGATATGAAAATAACACCTTTTTCTAGACAATATTATTACACTGAGGAAATGAAAAAGACGCGTTTTCTTTTGTAAAGGAGCGGGCCTTGAGCATTAGAAATGCGCATTGCAGAGCCTGGTGCTGTTTGAGGGAGTAGCTCCGGTAAGTGAGGGAACCCCATCCCGCCTTTTGCGTCTGTCCCTGCTGTGCCCTGTTTCGGAGCCTGGGTGCTGGGCAGACATTGCGGAGCTTCCCGGGAAAGGAACATCTAAGGTTCTGTCTGAAAAGCAAGGTTGTAGCCCAGGTGATTTGGTGCTGGTGAGAGAGGAGGGGAATGGAAAAGTCAGTTCTTGGATTTAATCTGTATGTAGTCTCCTACGCTCAGAGAAACCCACACTGATCCTGGAGGAAATCCTGATGCTCAGGGCCATGCCACTGTCATTTTAACAAAATCTGCTGTACGTTACTAGCAGGACTTCAGGAGGAAAACTCATCTTGGGTTTTTTTAGGGGATCATTTCCAAAGGGAACTAAATATCTCAAGGGAGGTAAAAATGTTGATCCTACTGACTTTCACTGGTATTTGTTTTCCTAATTCTTTTAAGAGATGTCTGCAAGAAAAGTGCTTTGTTTGTATGCGAGTAGGGCTGTGCTGTATTGACAGTGCTCCTGCTTTGGATATCTCAGAATCCATAAAGCTCTGCTGGGGTTGCTGTGCTTGCTGTTCACGTGGATAGTTGTATCTTGCAGCAGTGAGTAAGCCCTCTCCTTTGCATAGCTTTAGTTTGCTGGTCCCACATACTGGGCACAGTTGTTCTGCAACCGCTCCAGAAATGGGCTGGGATTCTGTGTTTCCAGTAAGACTCTCAGGGACTGTCCATGAGGCTTGTCTGCTGTTCCCCTCAGATGCTTATTTACCTCTATGGCTCTCCAGAAGGAACACAGGCAGGTGTAGCATTTCTGCATCATTACCACAAATCCCAGAGCGGGAGGAACGTACCAGCCTTTAGTCATTTGTTTTGTGCCTCTGTTTGACTGTGTTGCTTTTTTGCCCCACAGCCGGACGAGTTGACCAATGCCTTGGAGATCAGTAACATCGTCTTCACGAGCATGTTTGCCCTGGAGATGCTCCTGAAACTCCTTGCCTTTGGCCTCTTCGGCTACATCAAGAACCCCTACAACATCTTTGATGGGATCATAGTTGTCATCAGGTCAGTGCCAGTTCTTTCTCCACTCAGACTTTTCTGCTGAGGGCTCAGACCCATTGGGGAACAGGAATGACGTGGCATGCGGCAGGACTCGCTGTCTATGATGGGCTATAATTACACTGGCCTTTTAGATTCCTGTCATTAGAAGGACCGTCCAAAGTAAATGGACCTGACAGATAGAGAACAAAGTCTATTTACGCCACACATCTGGCACTGTGTTCAATTTTCCATTGAGGTGCAGAACGGCTGGTCCTGGGAAAGGAGTACTGTGAGCGTCCGTATCCCAGCAGCATGCCCTGCCTCTTCTGAATTAACACGTAACTCGGGCTGGAATAGGGCGAGCAGGAGGGTAAGAGAGGGAACCATTCTGCTGTCCTCTCCCAAGGCAACGCTATCTTAACCTAAACTGCTGTGGTCACACGACGTGTGAGAAGCTTGTGCAGCACCTCTCTGTGCTGAGATTCTTTCTAGCAGTGCTGTTCACCCCTCGGTCAGTAATTTGGGGCAGAGAAGTCAAAGCAGACACAGAAGGTGTAAACCAGGATAGTGCTTTTGGCTTCAGTTGGCCCATCCCTTTGATTTGGAGAAGTGAGGAGCAATAGAGGCCCAGAACAAAGGCCAGTCTGTGGCCTGATCAGACCAACCCACCCCAACAAGTGTAAATCCCTCTGGATAACAGCTTGGTACAAAACTGTGATCCGTGTTTTCTGGCTAGGCTTGTGGCTAATTGTACTGACGCAGACTGGCAGGAGACATGCTGTGTTGTGAAGAGCCACAGAAAGCATGGGGATTAAAGAATCAAGAAACTAGCTATAAAGGATATAGGCTGTGCATGAGCCTGTGTGTCTGCACAACTGGGAAGTGAAGGTGTTTTTCAGAAGGAAGAAAGCAGCAGGCAAATAAACTCTACCGCTTTAGGGCTTAGATGGTGTGATACCCTGTAAGAAACCCGCCTACTCCTGGCTTTCACAGTACAGTACTGATGTTTACATTTCTTCTCCTTCTGGTGTTCCTGCAGCGTCTGGGAAATCATCGGCCAGTCGGATGGAGGCCTCTCTGTGCTGCGAACTTTTCGGCTGCTCCGGGTACTAAAACTGGTGCGTTTCATGCCTGCCCTCCGTCGCCAACTCGTGGTCCTGATGAAGACAATGGACAATGTAGCCACCTTCTGCATGTTGCTTATGCTCTTCATCTTTATCTTCAGGTACTAGAGGCTGCAGCTCTCCTTTGATTAGTTGTTCAGCTTGCTTCAGTAATATGTAGATTAGAAGAACGATACGCTGTGTTTGCTGGGCTGCCTACATGATAGGAGTGCTCACAATAGACTGACAAGCAGACACTCAACAGACTATTTACCTCTTTTCAGTCTCCGTTTTTCATGCAGTACTGTAATTCTGTAGATGAATGAAGTACACAAACAGATGACAATTGCTCTGGAGTTCCTGGGAAGCTTGTTTAGCTGTGTCTCGGGAAGCTGTTAGGAACCGGACTCTGAGTATCGTATTTGGGATGGAGGTTGTACAGGCTACAAGACCTCTGACTGTTTGCCCTATAATGCTCCTCAGGATCCTATTCTTGGAAACCAGATGGATTAGCGAGCTGGGAATATGGATTGTTATTTTCTAGACAAAGGAGATCCCTGATTTCACTTCAGTGTAGATAATTATAATAAAACATGACACAGAAGAACAAAATGGCAGGGTCTGATCAATGATCATGTCAGTGGTGGTGCAGAGCCCTTAATGCTGGGATATACCCCTGGCACACAAAGCACTGGGAGGAAAGAGTGTCCCAAAAATCACTACAATCCTCCCTGGAACTGTAGTTCACACAATAATGTGTTTCTTCCCTCTCCCTTTTTTCCCTACTCTAGCATTCTCGGCATGCATCTTTTTGGATGCAAGTTCAGCCTGAAAACTGATACAGGCGACACGGTTCCAGACAGAAAGAATTTTGATTCCTTACTGTGGGCCATTGTAACTGTATTTCAGGTAAGCTCTGCATCCTCTGGGAAGTTTTAATGTAGACTGCCTGGACAAGTTATTTCACTAAAAAAAAAAAAAAAA
>WHYT01017906.1:271112-327611 GCA_009806455.1 Tetrax tetrax | reverse complement strand
CCCATGTCATTTATCTCATCCAATATCATATCCCCTACCCTTTCCTTTAGCTCCAGGTGCCTTATAAACAGCAGCCTGAAAGGAGACAACAGCTCTGGCATTAAGTCTGTTATCTTCTGATGGTTATCAAAGGAGGCAATACAAATGACAGGACTCGTACCCACGCATCCTTTACGTTACCATATCTGGGATCTCATCGCTGTGGCCAGCGGTGTGCTGGAGAGGGGAGGTTTGTCCAGCAGAGAGTTCTCACGTGAAAAGATCTAAATAAAGGAATGTTTTGCTATCTCATCTCATGAGACCTGCTAATGGTTATGCTGAGAAAAGGTCAAAAGGAGAGGAAGAATTGGATGAGTTGGTGTTTGAATGCAACTGCTGTGCATGAGAGGAGTGGAGTAATTAGAGAGTCTTCCCCTTCACCTCTCTGCAGATCCTCACTCAAGAGGACTGGAACGTGGTCCTGTACAATGGGATGGCATCTACATCCTCATGGGCAGCACTCTACTTTGTAGCCCTGATGACCTTCGGCAACTATGTGCTCTTCAACCTTCTTGTTGCCATTCTGGTAGAAGGCTTCCAGGCAGAGGTAAGAGATCTGAGCAGAGGGAGGGAAAAAACTGAGAAGCATGTGTAGGCAAGAGTGTAGGGATGAGTCCATGTCAGTGCAAACATCTAGCCATGCAAGCAGCCCTAAATTTAAACTTAAGGGGTGTTGATGAGCTGGGTTGGGCATGTGAAACTCTTGTGAATCTGTTTTTGCTAATAAGGCCCACTGGACTTGGCATGGGACTTGGGAGACCAACACTTCGGTTGATCTGTTCCAGGGTCTGTTGTGTGACCTAGAGGAAATCATTTAGGATGGATTTAACTCGCCTAATCTCCCACATGTCCTGTGTTTTGTGGTTTGTTTTTTTTATGGTGGGCCTCAGGCTTTCAGTGCATCTAAACAACGCTAGTTGTGGGGAGCAGGTAGGATGTGAACTGGCTCTCGATCCGGGCCTTTCCTTGTGCCTCTGTCCCTTATGTGTTGTTTGAGGCTAGTAGCACAGCTGTGCTGCAAGCTTACAGACATGACATTTTGAGATACTTAGGATGATGTAGGACGTGTAAATGCTAAAGAGATTTTTACTTACACCTGAAAATAGTGTCTGTATCAGGTCAGCAAGCTTTATGATAAACTGCAGGCATCTCATCTCATCTCATACGGAAAAGATTAGAGAAATGATTTTATTTCTCAGTCAAAAGTGACATGCAATGTCCTGATCTGAACTGGGCGGGAACCTTAGCAGCTGTGCAGGCAGTCCTGTGCCCCATGAACCAGAGCAGCAGGCTACACTGGTGTAAGTGGTGTAAGTAGTATAGTGCTGGTGTGAGTCAGGGGCCCCTGCAACCTCTGAAGTTTTCCTCCCCCTCGGCAAGTTCACTCCAGATCTGCTTTGAAATCCTAGTGCAAATACAAATTATTTTGAGACTTACCAAAAATCATCAAGTCTCTCTTAAAGCAAGAGTAGTAGCATCAAAAGGGCTTACATCGCACTTTGGGATTTTTTTTAATTATTACTTTTTTATTTCTGCAACCATCAAGAAGGGAGAGTTTGCTTAGTGCAGTATTGGCTGAAGAGACACACAGACTCAAAAAGAAAATGAGAAAATGGCTTCAGTTTTCACCACCATGGCTCCCAAGGGAAAGAGGAGAAAGAAATTATTTTTATACAGGATCCACTTTTCATTTTTTTCCCAGAAGTGGTATCATGCTCTTATTTGCTGTGTTTAGATCACACTCAGACGAACCTTTGCTGACCATGGAATATAATTGAAATATTCATGGACCAAAAATTCCCTTCTCTCAAGCCAGCACAGCCAGATTTATGTCTTTCAAGGATCTCTGCATAGATTAATTATTAAAACATCCCTCCTAGCTTCTTCGCAGCACTAGCAGAGGAAAATTAATTGAAACAACAGGAGCCAAGCCCCAGTTTGGAAAAAAACCAACCCTGATCTACATCGCTCGGGGCTGTTTCATGGATGCTGAGCACGGCAAGTGCCACCTGCACACACAGAGAAGACGCAAGCAGTCCAGCTCATCACTTTCAAAATGAACGGCTCTGCACTGCCTTGATGGGCATCTTGATGTCTCGTACAGTGGGGCTCAAGTCCTGAAGGTCCAGCGCAGCTGAGCAAGAAGAGCAAGAAGGTCCTTGTCCAAAAGCAAGCCCATACTCTATGTCTTAGTGACTAAGCTCATGCTAACACTGTTTATTTCCAAATTCTAAAATCTGTGCTAAAGTAATAGATTTTTCCTGAACTGAATGCAGAAGCAACCAGTACAGTTGGCGATCTGGTAGCTCAGAGTATTCAGTGGCCAGATGTGCCAGCTATCCTCAGATTCCACCAAGCAGTACATCTGGGTGGAAAAAGAAGACATGCCAGGGAAACCCAAACAGACACTAACCAGTGACTCAACTGACTGGAAACTGCTCCTGCTCGAGCAACCTTGCATTTAGGCACAGAGGGCCCGTGTAGAGCAGTTTTTGCATCCTTCGTTCCTGATTACTTTAAGGCAGAAGAAAGTTTTCTTTGCTTGGCAGCCTGGCAGTCTGCAGATGACACAGGTCCCATTCCTCACCTGCCCTCTTGGAGGCTGAATCACCTGCCAATGTAAGCCAGAAACGGGCAGCCTCATGCAATATTCTGAGTGCCTGATTGCAGCCCTGGCCAAATGGCTGTTGTTTCCTTCCTCAGGCTTAATGGCTCCTTTCGGAGCTGTTACGGACCACGATTTAAGTGTGTGTAAGGAGTAGTTTTCAAAGCTTGTATTATTGACTCAGCGCTGCCTCGGAAAAGGCCAGCAACCACAGGCATGATATTTGCAGGGCACATTTTGCTCTCCACTTCCATTTATTATAAATCCTGACATTAAGCCCATGGGCTTGTCAGTTGTCTCATAGTGAGGTATTAGCTGTGCTACAGAAAACCCTTCTCAGAGCTGTATTTCAGCTACAAGGGCTCCATTCAAGTCTTGCACTTATAAATGCATAACTTAGCTCTGGTTGTAAACCAAAGATGTTTACAGTCTCCTTGGACAACTCCTAGGAAGGAGTATCAGTGGAGCTGGGTTTTCTTTTGTCATCCCTGGTTCTGTTGATATGTTGAGAATATGGCAGAAATTATTGTTTTCACCTCTTTGGCTTTGCACTCTTACAGGGTGATGCTCTCAGCAGTTGTGGAAGACACTGAGGTGCACTTCTTCTCCCTTTGCTCAGGTGTTTCTTTTACTTGGATGGAGAGTGACTCCTGGGAGACTTGCGCAGCTAAAAGGGTGCACGCTGGAGCTGCTCCAGGCTCGGAACCATCAGCAGCATTTCAGCAAGGACACTAAAAATTGTCCTGTGAATCAGAGTACACAGTCTCTGATTGTTTGATCTCAGGTTCTGATCTGCCTGTGGAGCGAGTTTGGCAGGAGTATCTCTGGAAGAGAATAGGCTTAAATGGCCACAAAACCATTTTTAGTACATTTGTGCTTAAGACACAAGCAGCCAGGCTTCAAACAGGACCATGATTGCTTATTTATGCTTGCTTTGTTCCCTTGTCATTTTGAAATCTACCCCAGAGCTGCTCTGGAAAAGCAGACAAACCTTCCAAAATTATGCAAGTCTCTCATCTACTCTGCTCTAGTGCTTCTGCTCCAAACCAGAAGATTAATAAGGGAGCTTAAGCCTTTCAGTCATCCTGTCTATTTGACTGCACCAGTTAGCAATTCATCACAGCTGAAATTAAGTTCACTGCCACTTCAGCACCATGTCTCTAGAAACCATGGTGATTTGTTCAGGCATCAGTTAAGGAATTGTGCTTTTTCTTTCTGGGATCAGTTGCTTTGATCCAATCATTTGCTGTCAATTTGCCCAGCTTTTCTGCAGTCTTGATGGATCAAGCCAGAGTCGTGCTGACAGCCTGCTAGAATCTCTCGTCTCTGCAGACCTCTCCTAGCAGAGAAGAACCTGACAATAGCTCTTCTGTCCCAGGCTTGTACATTATTTAGGCTGATCATTTTTGGTAGCAGAGGCAGATATGTATGAAAGGGAAAAGCAACTGGACTTCCACGAGGAAAGCCAGGCTGAGAGTGTTCTCTGTCCTGAGATGACGCCGTGCTGCCAGGCAAGCTGCCCTCATTCCCTTCTGCCTCAGCTTCAAGTTGCCAAGAGATTTCCCAACACAATTGCGATCACCAGCCAGCATGAAGAAAGCAAATCAGGGCTGAGTTTTCAGATCTAAGTGAAATTTACAGTGCTGTCCAATAAAGAAGAAAAACCCTTTGACATAAAAACCTAAGTGCTTTCAACTGAGATCATGAAGAGTGCAAATCTGGAACCCCACAATGCCAACTTTTTAGTCACTCCTGTGAATATAGCTGCACTTTTGCGTTCTCCCCTGGGACACGCTGTTCAGTGAGGCTGGGCACAGTGCAGGAAACACAACAACGTTACCAGGACAGTCATCACAATCACATCATCCTTCCTTCCAAGTATGAAAATGAATCAAAACAAGGAAGAGGGACTTAGCTGGGGTCATTCCCCGGGGCAAAATGAGAGGGAATTCGGCATTCTGCCCTCCTGGATCTTGGGGCCACGCTTAAACTAACCATGGGGAGCTGAGGTATCTCTGAGCTGCTGAGTAATCCGAAAGGCCTTAGTGCTAAAGAGTGAATTGAGTCTGTTAATTATCCTTCTCTCTGCAGGGTGATGCCAATAGGTCAGACACCGACGAGGACAAGACATCTGCCAACTTCGATGATGATTTTGAGAAGCTAAAAGACCTCCGAGCAACAGGTAGGATTTTATCTCTACATTTTCCCAGGAATCTGAGAGCTACAACTCTGCTTCCAGTTCTTTTCACAGAAACTTATGGGGGAAAGTGGAAGAATCCATTTTATTTGGCAGTTAATCTGATAGCTGTGTTAACAGAGCAGCTATGCAAAAAGTGGTGGGAAAGCTAAATGAGCGTTGATATTTCCTTTAAACAGATGTTTCTCTGATTTAAACTGTACTAGAATATGTAAATATGTCTCATCATTTCTTCTGTATCATCACCACAGAATGGTTTGCTGACAGCGATATTCTCACACTACTTCTCAGCAGCTTTTCAAATCAATCATGTTCTCATCTGTTCTCTTTGATTTCTCACACAAATGCATGGAGGTGAGGTTTGATTGATGGAAATGTTGCTGTTCATTTGTGTTACAGGAGGGCCTGGCAATTGATCTAAGGTAAGGCCACATCGTCCTAGTGTGCTATACATATGGAATGGTAGGTGACAGCCTTCAGTCTGTGGAGTTTGCAAACAGATAGGGAGAAGGAAGGGATCACGTATTTTAACAGGGGGAGTAGCATGATGGTAAACAGGAGCCAGTTTAGTTCCTCTGTACTTTTATTCTTGGCTTGAGCTCTTGTTAGGATTACTTTAAATGCTTCTAAACCAGAACTCATTTCAGCTAAGGAAATTATATTGATTGTGGTAAGCAGGTGGAATTTCAGCAGAAATAATTTGTTGGAGAAGCTGAGACAGAGCTGGATCACAGCAAGGTGATGGAGCTGCTCACTCTGCAGATGAAGGAACAAATTCCAAACTCTGAGTGATCAAATGAATGTCTATTGCAAATAATTGGGAAGGAACCCACAGCACCAACTATGCACCAGCTTTCTATCAACTATTTGCTGAGCAGCTTCAAATAATAAGAGAGTTCTAGGGGAGATAAATATTGTCACCTCTTCTCAGATAATACAGGAATAGAAAACAGGGCTGAACTTGCCATCAGTCAAAGTCCATGAGTAATTGTGTGTCTCCGTAAGCCTCCTAGGTGCCAACTAGTGACTAAACAGCATAAGGACATTAACAAATCTATTACAATGTCGTTGGTCTGTGAACAGATACGCTGGCAGGCGGAAGGTGTATTGCAGATTAGCAAATTTTGAGCTGGATCTTCCACCCCTCAGAGTGAATGGCAGTGTTCCCATTGACTTCTGCGGTGCAGATCAGGTATTTGTGCACAAGCCAGCAGCTAAGCAGATGATACAATAGAAGCACACTGCATTACAAAAGCAGCCAGTGGAAGAAAAATAGCAGGGGTAATGCACTCGGTTGGATTTCTCACTGCAGACTCGTACTTCTTTCTTGCTGGTCGCAGATGCTCCCATCCTTTCCCTCCATAAGACTGATTCTGCAGTCATTAAACCAGAACACACTAAGCCCCATAAAACAGGAGCTAATTCAACTTCATTTCTGTGTTTGAAATTAGGCTTTTGGTTTTGAGTATTATGCCACTCCATAGGGCTGGAGGTGTTCTGTCTGGTTTCCCTTCAGTGTGAATATGATTTGTGCAGTCTGTACTTGCCGTACAGCTGAAATAGATGCTCTCTGCAATTGCCACAGAGATGCGCCGTTAGATTTCTCTGTTGCAGGAGGTTTACTCTTCTAGACGGATGGGTGTGTAAAAGCAACTTCCATTTCCTCTCCCCTGACTGAAGACAACGACTGATGTTTGCTTAGTGCCTTCCCCATGAAAGAACTTGGAGCACATCAGAACTGCAGAAAAAATCTCTCAGCAAAACTGTATAACAAGGAGAAGAGATTAACTTCCTAGGGTGAATTTAGCCAGTCCTCAGTGTCCTTTCTCTGGAAACTCTCTCTCAGTCCCCCAGAATTGTAACTCCACTCTAAATCCCAAGAAACAGTGAACAAAAGAAGCCTCTTTTGGAGGGCAACGAGTTCCAAGTCCAGACAGGGCTGAAGGCCTCTTAAAAGGTTGTGACATTTGCCTTATGCCTTTCAGCATGGTGGGAGTGATCTTATTGCCCGCAGCTTTTCATCTCCATTTGGCAGAGTTCCTAGAAGACTCAAGGAGCAATGTCTGTTTTGAAGAGTGATAGCTGTAGCTGAGCGTTTATCTCTTATCCTCTCTCCCCTTCTCTCCAGAGATGAAGATGTACTCACTTGCCGTCACCCCAAACGGACACCTGGAAGGCAGGGGAAGCATGCCGCCTCCTATAATCATGCGCACTGCTGCCACACCGATGCCTACACCGAAGTGTTCCCCACACATGGATTCAGTGCACACTTTTGTGGACTCGAGGAGAGGGAGTAACGCTTCGCTCGACCCCGTGAGCTACGATCAGAAGTCCTTGGTAGGTTCCTATTGCTAACAACCCTCCCTCAAGTGCCTGCAAGCGGCACAGATTGTGTGTGTGTGTGCGCGCATGTGTGTGTGTGTGTGCACATGCATTACTTGAAAGTGAAAAGGAGGGTGATAGAGGTGAGAAGTATGTGGAAAGGCAGGAGGAGAATAGAGTCAAGAGAGAGAAATGAATGGGCATGCTATGCTGGGGCAGGACAGTGACAACATAACAGTCAAGGACAGTGAGTATGTGGAGAGGAGATGGGGATGTACTGGGATTCATTCTTTTCATGCCTATTATCTGACTGGAAGTTCATGCCAAGCCACCTCACTGGAGAAACACAACCTGAGTCAAGTTGTAAGTTCATGCAGTTATTCAACAAACCCCTCTGAGGAGGAGCAGGCATCTTTTGCCAGCCACACTGGGCATTTTGTGGTGTCTCGGAGAAGCTGTCCAGTGTTCCTGTGAGGAGGAGGCCTGTTTCCTCTCAGTGTTTTAGGGTTGCGTCTTGAATCCACCTTGTGTCAAGGGAAATGAAGCATTTGTCCTTGCCAATGCAGCAGCTAAGCTCCAGTTACAGTACAGCAGCCCAGTTGGAGGGAAAACAGGAAACAAGGTATGAGCTGACCGATTGCCACCAGGCACAGTCACAGAGCAGAGAGCTGGCTGGAGCTGACTGCTTTGGCCACTGATTGCATTTTGCCTGCAACAGGGGAGCGGGAGGGCAGCTCCGTGAAAACAGAGGGAGCAGAGTTAATAGACAAAGTGGATTTCTGCTGCTGGTTATCTCTCCGGTTCCTCTGCTCTGTAACTGCGATATCATGTTCAGATCAAGGCAGCGGACCGTGAAGGCACTTCACACAGACAGAGCCACTATCCCCATTGGTAAGCTGCTTAGTCAAGGTAATGCTTTTGAAAAGAAAATAGAGATGACTGTTGTTTGCCTTGGGGTTTCATGGGATTGTGAATTGCTGGAGAGGGTTGTTCATCGTTTGACTCCTTTCTCTGAGAGCACATCAGTGCCACCAGCTAAAGGAAGATGAAGCAGTCAGAGGAGAACTGGCCAACACTGAGAAAGAGGAGGAAAGCAGTTTGTCTCGTTTTGTGCTGGGAGGAAGCCATGGAGGGAAAAGGAGTTTTTCTTCTAGCATTTCTGCTCTGACCTTAAGTGCTCTCATCCTGGCAGCTACCTACCAGCCAAAGAGCACTGACGCACTGGTTAGCGCCAGAAATCTGCTATAAGA
Organism: Tetrax tetrax; assembly: GCA_009806455.1. Classification (NCBI taxonomy): domain Eukaryota; kingdom Metazoa; phylum Chordata; class Aves; order Otidiformes; family Otididae; genus Tetrax; species Tetrax tetrax. The sequence goes on along the minus strand of WHYT01017906.1, from coordinate 319,198 downwards.
GAAACATCCATTCCACCTCCCTATGCAGCAAATTGAAATTAAAGTAATGCAAATAGGGGCATGATTTCCAACAGGTGCTTGGGTGACTCAGGTGCCAGAGCCCCTTTGGAAGCCAGGGAAGTTTTGTGCTGAAAACGCTTGAACAGGAGGAGAGAAAATGTCACTTTAGCCAGAGTGTCTTTGGGTTCAGTTTTTATGCACAGTTAACGCTGCCAGGACAGTAGGAAGTCATGCAGCACAGAGGACTGCAGCTGTGCTACAGGTGTAGTTCAGTGTGGGCTTAGCTGGGTGCTTGGCTCCCATCTCAAGGCATTGGCATGATGAAATCGGAGCAGTGAGAAAAGCTGGAAGGAGAAGACATGACTTACAACAAGAAGGGTCTTCTAGTAGGGGCAAAATGCCTTATCCGTTAGCTTCCTCCTGCAAACAAACCCTCAAATGTTTTTCTCCTCTCTCAGTCCAGCCTTCGCAGTTCCCCTTGTGCCAACTGGGGCACCAGCAGCAACTGGGGAAGCAGACGTTCAAGCTGGAATAGCCTGGGCAGAGCCCCGAGCCTCAAGAAGAAGAACCAGTCAGGAGAAAGAGAGTCCTTGCTCTCTGGGGAGGGGAAAGGTAGCACAGACGATGACTCTGATGATGCCAAGTCCAGCACAGTCAGTAGGCCCTCCTTGCACCGCCGGGCAGAGTCCCTGGACTACCGCAGCTCCCTGGACCTGCCTGAGCTGCTCCAGTTGCCCACCATGCGCCACTCGCTCAGTATCAGCCCCGTGGCCGTTCTGCCTGCCGAGTACCAAGACTGCAATGGCAAGATGATGCATGTCCCCAGCGAGTTCTTCCTGCGTGTGGATGGCCACAAGGAGGATGCCATGGACTACGAAGATGACATGGAGGATGTGAGTTGAGGGGGGAATTGGGTGTTAAGTGGCTTTTCTTCTCCAAGAAGGTTCATTAAAAATCCAGCCTGGAAATGTGTTACTGCATAATGGCTGGTGTACACAACATGAATCCAGATTTGAGGGATGAGCCTTCACTTCCTAAAAGGTTGGGGTTTTTTAGCTAATGGGTTGGAGATAAAACTGCAAGGGGATGTGTATGCATTTGCCTAGTTTTTGGACTGATTGAGATTGTTCCACTGGCCCAGGATGCCTCCAAAAACGAGCTGTAGCCACAACAGGTAGCTAATGTATTTGCTCACAAGAGCTGTTTGGCATGCCGAAGGTTTGAAAGCCTAGGAGGAATATTTTCTACTTAACTTCTTGGTTGTTTGAGGCCTTTTTATTTTTGACACAACTTTGGATCTCAAAATCCCTAGACGTCTTGCTTTGTGGTGTTCACATCTCACTGTACAGCAGCCCCTTTCTTCCACCCCTTTCCTCCCTGTTTTGTTGGACAAATGTGACAATGCCTGCCACAGCTCTGTCCCAAAAACCGTGACTGCCTACACACGCTATGAAATGCCATGTACTGCCCTCTTTCATGAAAGGACTGTGAAAGTTGAAGAGGCAGGAAAATAAAAGAGGAAGAAAAGGTGTTTCTTCTTTTCTATGCAGAGTTACTGCTACCGGATTCGTAAGGTCCTGGAGCCCTACAAACCCCAGTGGTGCAAGAGTCATGAAGACTGGTCCCTCTACTTGTTTTCCCCACAGAATCGGTAAGAAATCCCAGTGAAATGCCGGCCCACCAGGTTTTTGTGGTAATGGAATACTACATTTCTAGCTAGCCTTCCCTTGAGAAAAATTCTTCCCGATGCAGAAGCACTGAGAGTTTTAGAAATCCAGTTCCTGATTTTCAGATTACTTTGTAATGTGTGGGCAGAATTGTTGCATGGTTCACTCCATGCCTGTCTAGGAAGAAGGGAGGGGTTAAGCAGCATTAATACTAGTGGTTATTAAATCTTGTTTACTTCATTAATAATAATGGCTGAAGCTTGTGGAGAGACTAGCTCACCACCTGGGCTGATGCTGGTGGCACAGCTGCTGAAGGCTTTTGAAGACGTGCCATTCAGGTGCGAGTGTCTTGCTGACCCAGACATCTGAAGGATATTTTTCTTCCCACCATTTCTTCAGGTTCCGAGTGATGTGCCAGAAGGTCATTGCTCACAAAATGTTTGATCATGTGGTGCTGGTCTTCATATTTCTCAACTGCATCACTATAGCACTGGAGCGGCCAGACATAGACCCACACAGCACGGTGAGTACCTGAGTCATTTTCTTCCTTGACCCAGCATCCAGATCTTAGTCTCATCAGGGCAAGACCCTGCAAGATGAAAGATCTTCGTTTTCTAACATCTTTAAACAACTTGCCTCTTTTTCTTGTTCTGTGTGTTACAGGAAAGGGTATTCCTAAGTGTTTCTAATTACATCTTCACTGCAATCTTTGTGGCTGAAATGATGGTTAAGGTAATTACATCTTCATCCCACGGCCCATAGTGACACCTGGCAAAGACAAGAACATGACATAGTTATGATCTGGGTGAAGATTTAAATGTCTCTCTTCTCCTGACTGTAGGTGGTAGCTCTTGGCTTTTTCTCTGGGGAGAACACCTATCTGCAGAGCAGCTGGAACGTCCTGGATGGAGTCCTGGTCTTTGTATCCATCATTGACATTATTGTCTCCATGGCATCAGCAGGCGGAGCTAAGATCCTGGGTGTCCTTCGTGTTTTGAGACTTTTGCGGACCTTGAGACCCCTCCGGTACGTTCATCGATAAGGTGGCTGGGTTTGCTTTGTGTTGATAAATCAAGGAGTTTGAAAAGATGCACATGAGCCATCAAGGTCTTGCTTCATACTTCATAACACAAAAAGCTGTAATGCAGTATGGGTAGAATCATCTTTGGGGAGCTCTTATCTAGTGAAACTGTTTGAAACTAGTGAAATTAGTTATAATATAATTCATCTTCCCCAGTATGGAAAAGAGCGGGTGGAATTTGGAGTGAGAGGTGTTATCGTACTCAGGCAGTTAGTGCAGTGAATGCCTCCTCCCCACTTTAATCATCGTTTTACAAATCAGTCTGGCTCCTTGTTAAACTGCACCACCTCACAGTCGTTCCCAAGCAAAGAGGTCGCGTTGGCTGGGAGAACATTTGCAATGTGCTGACAGTAATTTGATAAGCTCCAGCATCCATCCCTGCTCTCCCGTGCCTGCGTATCTAACGTTACTGCCAAACAATTTAGCTCTCAGGTAAGAAGAGGAAGGGGAGATGCTTTCAGTGTTTGAGAAAAGGAATAAAGAGAATTTGTCTTTTGTTTACGATTATGCAATAACAAGGAGAGTTAGTGCTTGGGGGATTTTTATCAGCTCACGGCTCCTGTTCTATTTCCATCCTGCCTGGCGAGAAACACGAGCCTTTTTTCATGAAGTTTCAGGGGAAATAAGATAGGTACCTCCTGAGACCTGTAGGCTTTCTGATGAAAAGCCACTTGCTTATGAGAGCAATAGGAAGAGGCAATCCTCTTTAGGCCCCTGACCACAAGAACAACAGCTATTTATCTGCTCCTCTGTGTTTCCTTAGAGACAGGTAACTTTGTGAGCGTTTCTGTCTCCTCTCTTGCTCCCATGCTCTGTTCTGCTGGTGGCATTGGGGTCCCCTCACAGTGCTGGCTCACCAGGAGCTGCTCTGGGTCACCCTGGACAAGCCTTGGCCTGGCAGCACCTCAGGGCGCCTGTCTAACACACATAACTAGGAACAGAAATCAGGGCATAGGCAATTCATAAGTGAATGTAAGGGGAAAAAAGGGAATTGGTCTCGGAGAATAACTAGGCCAGATGCTATTAATAGAGAGGAATTCATCACCTCTCACGATGGCTTCACTTATCACAGCCTCTTTTAAGATTACTCCAGGGACTGTTCCCAACACTTTGTAGGTGCAGTTCAGACTGCCACATTATTTGCTGCCAAACAAGACCTTAGTGAAATGCTTTGTCCCTGCAGCATACAGCTCTCCTCTTTTCTCGGTGTTTGGCAGGCATGAAAGCATCATTAGCTGTGCAGGCTCAAGCTACCTGCAAAGACTCATACCCTCTCCCCTCTACAGGCCCCTCCTTAAAAAAAAGCTTCTATGTTCTTCAGTCAAAACACCTTCCCAGAAAAGCTTGCTTGGGCTGGTTACATTATGTGTGCAAGCACGTTTTTCACATGCCCATGGGAGAGCCGTTCTCCAGGTACTCATACGGGAAAGGAAAACTCTTGTTCTCCATAATGCCCAAAAGCTGCTGCGGGCCGTGCTCAGAGCATGTCTGGCCTCTCATAGCGAGCCAGCGAGCTGCCTTTTAATGGGATGACCCTTTGGCTGTGGAGCTGTTGATCACAAGTTTCTGTTAGCCAAGAGTCGGTTCAGGAACTAGTTAGGCAACAAATTGGAATTACTTTGTTTGAAAAGTTGTCGTAGGGCCCAGGCCAGTAGCACAGGTGAGCACTTATGCCAGTAGAAAGAGAAGACATGCTCTCTAGTACCACTGTGACGCTGCTTACGTGTGTTGTGTTAGGAAGCAGGCTCCTGCCTGGTGTTTGCTCCCCTGCTTGGAGCTGAGGGACCTCAGAGGGGAGGGGATCAGCTCTCTGAACTGAGGCAAAATAGCCCTGTAACGAGAACCTCTGTGAAATTCTGCCCATAGAGAGTATTCCCTCCTCACTTCTACTGGTGAGCAATTGCCAAACACGCTGCTGACAGGGTGTCTTGCACTTTTCAGATTCTGTCTGATGTGACTGTGAACGTTCTGGTTGTCCAAATAAGTCACTAATTGTCTCTGAATGCTGCCAAAGGTAGAGGAGGGTTGTGTTAGCTTTACTGCAGCCCAAGCAGAGGCAGGAAAGCAACCATATCATAACAGGGCATGCATCAAAATTAAAAGCTTTATTGTTTTGCCATTTTTTTCCAGAGTCATCAGCAGAGCCCCAGGTCTGAAGCTGGTGGTAGAAACCTTGATCTCCTCCTTGAGGCCTATTGGAAATATTGTTCTCATCTGCTGTGCTTTCTTCATTATCTTTGGGATTTTAGGGGTCCAGGTAGAGTATTTTCCTCATTACAGCCATCTGTAAGCGCCTGCTGCAAAAGAGAAACCGCTTTTCTCACCACCTGGTGTTAAGGTGGAAGTAATGAGCTTAAATCTCTCCAAAGGAAGATTCCAGTTAGGAAAGAACAGCCAGGCCCTAGAATAAATGCTCATGCCTCCCTGATGACCAGAGCTAAGCCTGCCTGAGGACAGGGGAAGGAAAAGGCAAATTCCCAAGATCCTTCCTGGCTCTGGGTGCTAGGACGTGTATAGTAACTCTTCCTCAGAGGGGAGAGTTGTCATCCTCCCTACAAGATGGGGCAGGCCTGCAGGATCACCTTCCTTCTGCGGCTGAGGCAATGCACAACGATATCTCCGGGCCTTAAGTTTCACCAGAGGTGTTCTCCTGCCGTGTGTGTTAAGACAGGTATCTGAGCTGGAAGGAAAGGAGAGGAATTCAAACTTGCAAACAAGTCTACTGGAGGGGGGAAAGGATAAATCAGGGGACAGACTTTCCAAAGCAGCTTATTTTTTCTCTTTTTTTTTTTCTTGTTCCTTCTCAAATACAGCTTTTTAAAGGCAAGTTCTACTACTGTGATAGTCCTGATGTAAAAAACATCACTACGAAGACTGACTGCACTAACGCACGCTACAAATGGGTTCGGCGGAAGTACAATTTTGACAACTTGGGACAGGTAAAGTCCTCACTGGAGGGATTTTCTGTAGCAGTTTTTAAAGGATGAGCACTTAAAATGTATTCCTTGAGGAGGATGTGGAACCTCCATCGTAGGAAGTTTCTAAGAACAATGTAGGCATTCATCTATCAGAAGCAACCCTGACTTGGTTAAAATTAATCAGCTCACCTCTTGATCTTTTACAGCCAGGCTTCCTAGAGTTACACAATTCCTTATTTATAGGAGAATGTTGTCTTAAAGCCACTGCTTTTGCATGCAGGCCCTCATGTACGGACCTCAGCTGTCACTTTGACTTCTAGCTGTTCACATTTGCAAATGAAAAAACTAAGGTGCTTTATATGGACTGAAAAGCAAGGCAGCCTGTAGGAACTGGGATGTATTATTGCTTTATAAAACCCCTTGACATTGGGCCAGCCTGATATTGATTTTTAATCGTGCTTTGGTGACCAGAAAGCCTGATATCTGAGCAAAAATGAGCCTATATGTGAGGGAAAAGGAGCATGACCAACCATAGTTTGCTTGCCTTTAAACCAGATATGAAAATCGGTAAAAGCAAGCCACAACACATATTTCTCCCCCAGCTTCAGGCCAGATGATGTATTATGAGCAGTGGATTGGTTTTGCTGAGCACTCTGTATTGTTTGTTTCTTTTCTGGGGACTAAAATGCAAGACCAATCTTTTCTGGTTTCTTTTAGGCCCTCATGTCCTTGTTCGTCCTCTCCTCTAAAGATGGCTGGGTGAACATCATGTATGATGGTTTGGATGCTGTGGGTATTGACCAACAGGTAAGTGTACTGCAGAGCCCAGATGCGTTGCTCTCAGAAGTTTGCGTGTTACATGACATTTGCAAAGGAAAGTCCAGAGTCTTAGATGAGTAGTACCCCATGGAAGCTATGGTAACACTTTGTACTTAAATTTTCTCCTGCTTCTGGAGATCCCTTAACAACTGAGAAACATTAACCATGAGGATAAATATAAAAAAAAAAAAAAAGAAGGAGCCTATCTTTACCTAAGATGATCTCACAGATGGGATGATGCACATCCACTGAGATTTATTTTAAGCTGTATGAAATAAATGCCAAAATAATTACATCTTGTATGCCAAAATGTGGAGGCTAGGGCGAGTTTCACAACACAAGTCAAATTCTAGTCAGTAAGAAAATGAATGAGAGGAAACTATTTTGGGAAAAATCTCCTAACTCCTCCCAGCCCTCTCCTCCTCTCCACAAAATTTGTACTGTGCTGTCTTGTTGCTACAGAATGTCCAGTGTCCTGACTTACACATATCTTGTCTATGCTGCTTCTCCTCTCTCTTGTTTTTTAATTCCTCGCCTCACCAGCCCATCCAGAACCATAACCCTTGGATGCTTCTCTACTTCATCTCCTTCCTGCTCATCGTCAGCTTCTTCGTGCTCAACATGTTTGTGGGGGTGGTGGTGGAGAACTTTCACAAGTGCCGACAGCACCAGGAGGCGGAAGAGGCCCGGCGTCGAGAGGAGAAGCGGCTGAGACGCTTGGAGAAAAAGCGCAGGAGTAAGGAGATATACCTGTCTGGTCGGTAGACTACATTACAAACCAAGATCTTTCTGAGCCCTGCCTGCTCCCAAAGCAAGACTTTAGTTTTCCTTTGGTTTTGTTTCCATGGGATTCAAGAGGCTGGTTTGCTTTGTTACCTCTTTGGCGGTACCTTAAGTCTTAGGTTGCCAACACCCTGGAATTGTCCTCTACAAGCCTGAGGTAAAGCATTACCTGTTTACTTGGCTGAGGAGAAAATCCTCTTCCAAGCAGAGTCCTCTGTCACACTCTGCGTGCCAGAGATGTCCCAAGCACCGAGTGGGAGCTCGTGGTGTGACTGAGGGGTGCAGTGAGTAAACAGCTGCAATGCTTGCTCAGTGTGTGAGGGCCGGTCCCGAGGGTAGCCCTGTGGCTTAACGTGCCGCTTGCATCTGATGATGGTGGTGGTTTCATTTATTAATTCTTTTCTTAGATAATTGCAATGCTTTTTAGAGTCCTAGCGCATGGCCCCGCATGCCACAAACATGCTGCATGAGGGCATGAACAAACCGACGGCCCTGGGGAGAGGAATGGAGCCCCAAGATGGGGCTGTCCAGAAAATTCTTCTCTGGAAGGCAGATGTCCATTACAAGAGATGCTTGCCCCATCACAGGCTGGGGGAGCCTTCACTGCTGAGCAGTGTGCTGGGACTCAGTTTGTCCTTGCGGTCTACGTGGAAATACTGACCAGATGGAGGGTCGTTAGGGTGCAACAGAAGGCCTTTAGCTGAAATCTGCTTCTTAGTAGATCTAGTAGGGACCATCAAACTAGAGCAGAAAAACACCTGAGCTTGTGCTCCTTTCCTGACCCAAACCTTTCCAGGGGTTCTTGTGTATTAATTCAAAGCTCCACTGCTCCTTGGCAGGCCTCACCAGGGACAAGCTGCCTGTAGTGGTGGGTGTTCCCAGGGAAGCTGCCAGGAAGCCAGACACACCAATTTCCAGGCCAGTTTTAGTGAGCAGGGATAGCCTACATTAGATACTGGCAAGCATTTTTTAAAGCAAGTGAGGAAACACAGCTTGGCCACTGTGATCAAAGATGAGGATAAGACTTGAGTGCTTCTGGCCCTGCTTACTGCAGCAGTCCTGTGGCTCTTTGCCTGTGCTGCCCTGTGCAATCTCCTGTCAGGACCTAATGCCTCATTGTGACAAATGGCTAGTTGTCTCCCAGACATCAAGCCATAGGTATCCATTTTCAGCTGGGAAAACTGCAGTTAGATTGGATAGTCTTTTGCCTGGCTCTAAACACATAGCAGTCAGAGGCTTTGCTAGTAGAAACCGCAGCCAATTTCCTCCATCCATCCATGCTCGAGTCGGAAGGCAGGCAGCTGTATCCCTTGCAGCTCTGCTCCTGCTCTTGTGGTCCTCTCCATGGGAGACCTCAAGCACTGAATGTCTGTACCATGGTCTCCACGGGGCCTTAATGACAGGCTGACCTGACACCACAGTGACGGCCAAGCCCCTTTCATTGCAGCTAGTTGTGAGTTAAGTGGCTGGGTTAAAATGAAATCTGGACCAAACTAGCCAGCGGAAAACAGATGTTGAATCTCTTCACAGATTTAGAAGAGTTCAAATGCAATTTCATTTCCCTTTTCTTGTTTTGGTTTCTGAGTTTGAGGTTCCAGCTAGGATTAGAAGATCCTGAGATCCTGAAGGCAGCATTTTCAGCACAGTGAGAGAAATCAGTTTCAGATTCTCAAGAGTCTCCTCCTGCTTGTGCAGTATTTCTACCCCAATGTGCTGACCCAAGGACACAGTCAGATAAACTCAAAGTTTATAAGAAAAAAAAAGCCCATTTACAATTAAGCATCCTTAGAGAAAATAGACTGGGGCATAAGTGAGGAGGGATAGCTTAACCACAGCTAGTTGCTATTCCTGATTAGTGAGTAAATCTTATTACAAGCCTGTCTGTGGCTGGCTGCTTAGACATCGAAAAGAGCCAGACCCTGTCAAAGTGATGGACGCCGTTACATTGCCCCTCTTTATCCAGCCATCTCAAAGGACAGAGTCAAGGAGATATTTCAGCCTGCAGACCCAAGCGTTGAACAGATGTGGGTTGTAACATTTCACGGAGAGCACGCAGGGAGGAGGACAGCTTTCTGGAAGGCGATCAAGTCTAGTGTAGCAATGGAGAGGCTAAACGTTTGGCCATGTGCTGGGCTTCCAGGAGGTTACCTCAGATCATCCGGCTCTGAGGTCTCCTGCCTCCTCTGTTCAGCACGGGCAGCTTGGCATCCAAATTTGAGTTGTTAACAAGGTAAAATCAAATATCTACACATTTTGGAATATTACTGTTTACATGTTAAAGGATTTTTTTTTTTTTAATTTAAATGGGAGGAGTTTTCACCTCCTGAGGAATTTAGAAGGTGGTGGATTTGGTGAAAAAACGTGGCAGACTCAGAAAGATGTGAGATGTGGTTGTGGTGTGTGTGGCAGAGTCTCTGTGGGAGAGTTGTCTGTGTGCACGTGCAGGCATGGGATGCTGCTGGTGGGATGGTGGGCTGGCCAGCTTTCCAGGTGCCCCAGGGCTGTGTTTCCCCTATTTAGAGGAGCAGGTGAGAGGCCAGTCCCCACGGGGTAGGACGGCACAGGAGACCAGTGATTCTGTGGAGGAGCAAGGAGCCTACATTGGGAAGCGTAGCAGAGTGCCCTGCTTTTCCTTTAGCTGCCATTTCTAGCATTTGGCCTGAAGAGACCGTAAGGGGAGGAAAAATTAGGGCTGTTAAGAAGAGTAAAATCCAGCATAGCTAGCAGATGTACTATCTGAGCAACTCCCGTCCATCTGGACTCGCCCTGTCTGCCTGGCATCTTGTCTTTGTCCTGTCTGTAATGTCCTCTGTGTGTAGCAACCCTGTGTGTGTTTCTGTGCATTGAGGTCTCTGCGCATCTGTAGGTACCCACACACACAGAAATGCACCATCGAGCCGTGGTGGGCCAGGGCCAGCGCTGAAAGAAGGCCCTGGGTTTGCCGGTTAACTCTGCTCGCGTGAGAAAAGAGGGCAGGGGATTGAATACGCTGTAGAAATGCATCTGATGTCCTCTTAAGGCAGAACTGCACAGTGTGCTTTTTCATGTGAAGGTAAAAATTCAAGATAAACTAGAATATTTTTCTGACACAGTCACTACCTCCATCCGCTATATCTACTATGTAAATAAGTGTAGTGTAATTTAATAATCCTGCAGTTCCTAACCTTTTAATGAGGTTCTCAGAAGACACAGACTGAAACCAGCATCCCCAGATTAAAGTTTTTGATTAAAACCACATGGATCGGTTTGATCTCCTCTGTGTTCAGGATACTGGGCCGAATCCAGCCCGCCTGTATCCGCCGTGAAGCCAGCAGCCACCGGCCCACCGAGCAGAGCGCGATGTCGGGTCAAACGCAGGCAGTACCCTGGGCTTCAAAGGCTGCAAGCGGGGTCTGGGTGACGCTGTGTGCAGAAATCAGCGCAGGCAGTGCTGGAAAAGCTGGAAGTGCCTGAGGCAGCCTAGGGGAGGCCCTAGCTGGGGAGCAGGGAGTGCCTTTCAGTAGTGTCACTCAGTCTCTGATCCCTGGGAAGACCCCAAAAACTGAGAACTGACAAAAGGCAAATGCTTTTTCCTGATTTCCACACTGTACAAGAGGAGCGTGGCCACAGCTGTGTTTCTCCTGGGCATTACCCAGCGCAGAGCTGAGCGTCTGGGCATTGTAGAAGGAAGAGGCCAGTTTTGTTTTAAGACCCAGCAGAGAAGCCTTTCAGAGCCCTGACTGTAAGCCTTTCTCTCTAGGGGAGAGCAGTCGTGGGCAGCACACAGTGGTATTTAAATTAGCCCATCCTCTCAATGCCACAGCCATCTCTGTATCCAGCAGAAACATTTGAGCTGTAACTAAAATTTTGGGCACTGCATATCTGAGTGTTTAGTATTTCCAACTAGGGAATTATCAAACCATCTTGCTTTTTTTTTCTAGGCAGCTGCAGGTATAGAGCTACTCTGTGCCAAGCACGCATATAAACCCATTAGGGCTTCCTAATGTTTCATGCAGAGGAGAATAATGGAGGAGCTGTAGCTAGCAATTGTAATGCCAACCTAAATGCTTTTAAGCTAGGAGACAGTGCTTCATTAATTTTCATGTCAGCAGAATTACAAGCAAAGAGGTTTAAATACTCTTCAGAGGGATGAGATTCAAGCATTAGCCAGCATCTAGAAGAGGGGCTGAGAAAGGACTGTGGTTTCCTTTTGCATATGTTTGATAGTTTCTCCTTTCCCTCCTGCATTTCCCCCAATTCAAACCATCAGCTGCAGCTGAAGGGACACTTGTCTGTGTTTGATGTAAGTGTCCTAGTTGGCTGATTGCAGTCTCATCCCAGAAACCATTTCCCTGGAGAAACCAGGCACAGGTTACACTTTGCCTCCTGTAATTAATGGTGCACTGGATCCCCCCGTTTGCTGTGCCCACATCCCCATGGTCCGCTGTTCTCCTGCAGACCCCACGTCTCTGGTTGAGCAGGCTGTAGCAGTAAGTGTGCGCAGTGAATCCTTACACCCAAAATGGGGAGAATAACATAGTATATTCTCACTAAGAGGTAAAAATGTGTGTCTGAACTGAAAGGAGGCCAGAGGCACTTGCTGTACTGTTGACTGAAGTAAAACTCCTGTTCCTAAAGGGACAGGGCAGAGCTGGGGGCCTTGGAGCTCTGAAACACAGCCCCCCTTCCTGCTCGTAGTGGGTCAGAGCTGCAGTGAAGCTGTGTGGCTGATCTCTCACTGCTTTCACCCTGCTGCAACCCCTCTGCCATCACGGGATCGCCCCAGCCTAACACCAAACCCCCCAGGAGAGCAGAAGCTGGCCTCTCCTTCCTGCACACCCCTGCTCGCTGCCGTTAGCCTTGCATGAGCGGCATCTCCTCTAATGGACATTGCGTGGGTCACTGCACTGAGCACGACTGTGTTGTGGCATGTGTTTCAATGTGTTGTGGACTTTATCCCAGACTGTCCTTGTATGTGTCCTCCCTGAAGAAGTTTCCTTTTCACCTGTTCACCTGCCTTCAGGGGTGCTGAGCATCCTAAATGAGTAAAGCATTTCCTAGCGCTCCCGCATCCCGGCTCAAGGTAAACCTGTCCAAAGTCTTCCGAGCAACCAGCTGACCAGGCAGAGCCAGTGCTGGGCTCTGACAAAGTGTTACAGGCACAGACCCCGAGACATTTTCACGCAGTAAAACCTACTCACCTTTATGGCTGGATGGTTCCTCCTTATTATTTGTACATCCAGCCTGTGTAAAGAGAGCTGTGTTGCTGACAGCCAGCCTAGAAGTTTTTCTGTTCAGCAGCTTTACACTGGAAGATGTCTTCTTGGGATTATGCTTTAGAATTATGTAAATAGTTTATAAAATGTAACAAACGCCTGATCTTTTACTGAATAGCTAATCAATGGCTGCCTTTGGGCCGATTAGAGAGTGGCTGCCGTCACCTACAGCCCGTTTTCCTCACGTGCTGGCAGCCAGTGTATTCACACACTGCCCATCACTGCTAATTGTTCTTCTGAAATCCATTAATCAACCATTAGTCATTAATAAATAGTCCCTTAATATAACATTTGACTGTTTGAGGTATTCTCAGACATCCCGACAAGCTGATTTTTTGCATTCCCAAGAAGACACTTCCAAAAAAAAGAAAAATATGTCATAATCCTGAATACACATGAAAGCACATTGTACAAACTTACATAAATATTATACTGCAATGTTTTAATTATTATTTTTTAGACACACCAGAAGATTAGCTGAGCTCAGTAACAAAGAGAGCCCTACCAGTCCAAGATGACTATTAGGACTAAAGCATGTGAAAGCAATAGGAAAATTTATTCAAAAATAATTGTATTTGCTTTCATCTTGTTTTCCCACACCCATTATCAGAAAAAAAAAAAGTCTAGGTGACCCTAGTCAGAAAGAAATATTTTACAAATGCCTCCACTCCACTTTTAACTACCAGAAAAAATAGTGGTTGAAAGAGAGCAACGGATTCGATTTCCCTTTATCCATTTTATTTTAGGATTTTGGACTCTAATCTGGCATTAGTTGTGCTACCAAAAAAAAAAAAAAAAACATTTCAAGAGTCACTCCATCTGAAAGATATTAACAAGATGAGAGGAGTGGAAGATGTATTTCAGGGGGGCACAGAGTACTTTTGAACTTCCTTCCTTTCTTATTTTTAAGGTGAAGCAACTCCTTTTTCCCAGCTCCTCATGCCTTTAAAGCTGAATTTGCTGAAGCGTTTGGAAAAAAAAAAGTCTGTTAAGAACAATCCTGCTTTGACTTAGCATGACCCAATATGTCTCTTCCACTCGCAAAATCTACAGTAATGCTGACTTTGGCCTTAAGTACATTCTTTGAATATTTACATTTCTTTAGTTTGAAAAGAGTTCGACTCCATCCGAGTGCCCACAGCCATCTTGTGGTCACAGGCTAATTTGAGAGAGACACACACAGTAAATACAATTTGGTCACAGGGCAGCGTTCAGGCACTCTCCTTGGAATAGCCCCGGAAACTTGGTCACGTGCAGAAATTCCCCATGTCAAAGAGAAGAAAGGAGGAGCCATGACCAGAGGCAGAGATATAAAATTCATGTGGTCATAGCCTGAATGGTTTTTTTAGATGCAATTGTGCCCTTGGTTTTATATTTCCAGAGGAGCTTCTGCTGATCATCTTTATAGAAACAAACACTGAGCACCCTGCTCCATTGCTGTTGATGCTCTCCTGTGTGCTACTAACCATCACGCATGTGTCCTCCTTTGCCACAGGCATCCCTCTGTTTTCTTTAGCCCTTTAAAATACCACAAAAGCCTTCTGTCGCAGAAGCTGAGCTCAGGTTGTGTTCTTCTCTTACATGGAACATCCCTGACATCAGTGGGATTAGGAGAGATGCATATCAGAGTTCAGACCGATGAGACCTGCCCTAAGCCTTTCCTCTAAACTGGAGTTGAAGCTTTGCTGGACTTGAAGCTTTTCTCTTGGCTTTGGGTCTCATTTCCATCTTGCTTCTCACCCTTTCTGGTTTGTGACAATAGTCCCGTTGTTAAGTGAAGAAGTTGTCCTCTAGCCTGAGACAGAGCAGTAAGGACAGAGAGCACTTTGGAGGAAAACAGACCTGCCTGTCAGAGCTGTGGAGGTCGTTCCTGCAGGCACAAGAGCTTTGGCTCAGCCTGATAACCTCGCTGTGATTCCTGAAGGCCTCATATCCAGGTAGAAGCACTTGGCCATTTCACGTGGCTTACTGGAATTGGTTGTCCCACAGGCTTTGCCCTGCATCTGGGTGTGTGTAAGACATGACCCACAGGCCACGTTGTGATGGCTGCCAACCATACAGCAGGGCCTGTGTTCATTGCATTGCCTTTTTTTCTCTTTTTCTGTAGAAGCCCAACGTAGGCCTTACTACGCTGACTACTCCCCAGCACGGAAGTACATTCACACCCTCTGCACCAGCCACTATCTCGACCTCTTCATCACGTTCATCATTGGGGTCAATGTCATCACTATGTCAATGGAGCACTATAACCAGCCAAAGGTAAGAGCCACTCACCTAAAGGGGGCCCACAAGAAAACTGGAAAGGGACTTTTGAGAAGGACATGTAATGACAGGACAAGGGATAATGGCTTTAAACTGGTAGAGGGTAGGTTTAGATCAGACATAAGGAAGAAATTCTTTACTGGGAGGGTGGTGAGACACTGGCGCAGGTTGCCCAGAGAGGTGGTGGATGTCCCATCCCTGGAAGTGTTCAAGGCCAGGTTGGATGGGGCTTTGAACAACCTGATCCGGTAGAAGGTGTCCCTGCCCATGGCAGAGGGTTTGGAACTAGATGATCTTTGAAGTCCTTTCCAACCCAAACCATTCTATGATTATCAACGTGTCAGCTGTGAGACACAGCAGCATCGGGTAGCAGAGGACCTGAGGACCATACACATTTCCGTGGGGTGCCATTGATCAGTGAGGTCTGCAGCCAGCCCTGCTTCCCTGGGACCTGTGTTTGAAAGCCTCAGCAGGGTCCAGGCTCAGCACCGCAATCCATCTAAATCTAAGCCAGCTCTACCATTTGGGAGTCACTTGCCTCAGCCAAAAGCTTGATTTCCCCGCTCTTGCTTAAAAAAAAAAAAACAGAGAATAAGGCTAGTGGAGAGTGAACTAAACTTTTACTAGGAAAAGACCAGACCAAATACTTCCTCTCCTGATCCCAGTCATGACTGACCTTTAGACTGTAAAACAGTCCAGAGTTTTAGAATATTCCATTAACAGATACAAACACTAAGTTAATGCGTGCAGAGCAATATTTCTTTTCCTCAATGAATTTAGAATAAACCAGCTCTTAAGTACAACTCTTCTTTATGTATCATAAAAACCTTCTTTCCCAAGAAAACCTTTGGCATAAATCATATAGCCTGTCCATTTGCTGCATGTATTAATCTTCCATCGCTTTATCGATCGCAGAGCTCTGAGCTCAGTGTTTACTTTTCTAGTATTGCATGGTTTGCCAGTTAACCTGCAAACGCCTCCTGGAAGCTGAGCCAGAGGGGCACTAAGCCACTTTGTAATGCTTGTGTGTTTTACACCACCAACCCCCGGCTGTTCTGCCTGCATAACAGCCTTTGTTTCGCATGCAAATGTATTTTATCCAGATTAGATCTTATTTATCCTTGGTTTATATTCATGTAAAACACAGCGGTGTAAATCTGAATGCAAACCATCACAAACGATAGGAGAATTCAGGCTCAGGCAGTGTGCTTCAGATGAAACAGTAAATTGTCCCACATTCTTTCAAGTTGCCATTTTATTTTAAGCACTGGGACAAAAACAGGGATAGTGGTGCATTGAGGAGTGCCAACATCTGAAAAACTTTCACCTCTTGCTCCTAAAAAATCAGTGCGTGATCATTCCACGTATCTGGGGTCAGCAAAGTACAGTCACTGCACAAATGTGACGAGGAGAGCTTTCCTGTGGCCTGAGGCTTCCTCTGTCAACAAAGCAGACATTACTTTGCAGACTCCTCTATTGCTTTTTATTTTCAATTGTGGTTTTGATGTTCGTTGTTATCATTTTCTTATTGTAAGAGACCCATTTAACTAAGTTCTCTTTCCCTCCCTCCTCTCCCCAAACCCCTACCAACCAAAGAGCTGTTTCACTCTGCAACTATCTATTTTAAGGTCCCGGCCAGATTCTTTTGCTATTGTTGGCCTACAGTTCCACTGAAATCCGTTATAAACACTCATCATCCTAAAGTATAAACACTGCGGATGCCTGACTTCCGAGAGCTGCTCTATAGAGAGCGTGAACATTGCACCAAATATGGACATACTTTGCCCAGCTCTAGAGATGTAACATTTTTCAAGAAGGCAAGATTTAATCCATCTCCCACATTATTTATTTTTCTGAGTGTTTTAAGCAAAGCCATTGTCCAAAGGATTGCCATGCTGGAATAAAGAAATGATCCATCAAGTCTTTTATTCTACCCCAGACTAGGCAGTTCAGAAGAAGTAAACTTTATTAGGTGGGGTAACATTTTCTCTCTGTCCCAGGCTGAACAATTTGTGCGCTGGGGTTGGAGGATTGATAGCTTTTGACATTTTTAGCACAACTGGTACTAGTGCTTATGAGGTTTGTGTTTGCATCGGTGCCTAATCCTTTATTTGAGTTTTGCCGTGTGATTCAGTGCAGCTTTGTAACTGAGCTCTGCAAGTTGTTATGACTTTACTTCTTACATCTCTGTGCCTATGCCACCCTTGTGCCTGCCACTCTCTCTGCAGGGCCTCTAGAAAGGGACAGTTTGGGCTGGTCTAACTGGTGTCTCTCTTTTCAGTCCCTGGATGAAGCGCTGAAGTACTGCAACTATGTGTTCACCATAGTTTTTGTGTTCGAGGCTGTGCTGAAGTTGGTGGCGTTTGGTTTTCGAAGGTTCTTTAAGGACAGGTGAGAGTATTTTGAACTCCTGTGCATTTGGGAGAGAGCTGTATTGACCCAGTTTCAAAGCCAGATGCGGGGTAAAGGTACCATTACTATGATTGTACTACATGCTGTGTGCAAGAAAGAGCAGAGCGCTGTCTCTCCATGGGTGCAAACTTTATCGTGTAGGAACTAAAAATTCTAGGAACTGCTGGTACTGCTTTGCAGAAGGCATTCAGGAAATCTTACAAAATTCTGGATACATGCTTTCCCTCAGTATCTGCCTCTCCACCGGGTCTGACCGACTCAGCTTAGCGGTCAGAAACAACCTGTTGGCATCAATCCAGTCCTCAAGAGAGTAGTTTTGGCAACCTAAGGTCACAGAGTTCCTCAGAACAAGTCTCCTTAGCAGTCCAAACCAGTCCTTTGGTAGACTTCTGGCTTTGTAAAGTCTTTGGCAAAGACAGAGGTAGTTGTGTTCAGCCCCACTGCCTTCAGATCCCAGCTGCAGTGACCTAGAGATCTTATTCTGCCTCACATTTAGCCAGAAGCAAACATGTGTGAAAGCACGTTGTGGTCTGGCAACTTGCTGGGAGCAGGGTAAGATTGGACACTTTTCCACGAGATCAGCTTGTTTGTTTCATTTATCCCGAGTGGTTGGAAGCTGCTACAAGCAGTATTACAAGGGAAAGACACTCGGTTTCTTCACATCTTTCTGTCTCTGTAGTGCTGGTGTGGAAGGCCCTCTACAAGTGTTAGGCTATAAATCAAAGATACTATGTGGAGTAATTAAAGAGATAGGTGACATGACATGGGAGCAACTGGATTTGGGATTTGCTTGTGCAAATAGTAGGTAATTCTCTACTCTTGGGTGTCTGTCCATGTATGATTATTTTTTTTTATTTTGTCTTTCCTCTCTTTGTGTGTTAGGTGGAATCAGCTGGATTTGGCCATAGTTCTCTTGTCAATTGTGGGAATTACGCTGGAGGAAATTGAGATGAATGCTGCACTGCCCATCAATCCCACAATAATACGCATCATGCGGGTGCTGAGAATAGCAAGAGGTACGGCCTGCTCCGTCGGTCTCCAGCCATCCCTCAGACACGTCAGGAGACGGTTTGGCCATTTGTTCTCCCAGTCCTGCTGTTTCGGTTCGACTTGAGAACAGTCGGGCGATGACGCTGCAAAGTGTCAGTTCAGAAACAAGCTAGGTGGGGTTTCATGGGTATTTCCAGTGGCAGCTTAGACTGGTCTCCAATTCAACCCTGGGATCACAGACCTTTTATAGTGATACCAGACAAGAGCAGGAAGTGGTGGAGAAGGGAGAATCAGAGCTTGAGATGATTCTCTTCACTGATGGAGTGTCTTCCCATCACTCTCCCATTTTCATGCTAGAGCATGCTGGAGTTCTTCTGGCTCGTGTTCTGTTTTACTGATGTCCTTAACATTAATTGGTGTGGGAAGTAGTCAGGATGTTCAGATGTTCTGTGGGCCTTGCCAGGATGCAGTGAGCTTGCCATCTGTATGAATAGATGCGAGAGAGGTGTAACTCTCCCCGCAAGATCTGAAGCTAGATTTCCCTTATGGATTTTACCTGAAATATTTCCCAGCCCTGCTGACCAGGATTTGATTCTCATTGCAGTGCTGAAACTGCTTAAAATGGCCACGGGGATGCGAGCTCTCCTGGACACAGTGGTACAAGCTCTTCCCCAGGTAAGCCCCCAGACTTCACCCATGCCGAGTTTGTTCCTCTTGGTGGACTGTGCCTTTTGGGCCTGGGGACAGCTCTATGCCACCGTG
Organism: Tetrax tetrax; assembly: GCA_009806455.1. Lineage (NCBI taxonomy): Eukaryota > Metazoa > Chordata > Aves > Otidiformes > Otididae > Tetrax > Tetrax tetrax. The sequence goes on along the minus strand of WHYT01017906.1, from coordinate 300,249 downwards.
CTTGGGCACTAGAAGCCACCTGGAGAGGATATCTGCTTTCTCTGCTGGCACCAGTGCCTTGGTAGCAGAGTTTTGCACAGCACATCCTGCTCACATAGTGTGTGTTAGATGGGAGAACCAAAATGATGGAAAAAAAGTTAACAGAGAGCCAGCTGCTGTAGGCAGAGCTCTTATAAAACACAGATTTCACTGGCAACTTCAGGAAATGCAAGGATAGACAGAGAAAGCTTTTGGTGAAAGCATTAGAAATAGACAGCTTCCAGCTCAGCTGTTTTCTTTCTGAGAGAGGAGCAACCATGTTTATTGGCACTTATTGACAGAGGAGCTGCAGACTTCAAAAAGGAAAATAGGAGAGAGGTTTCTGAGTGTTAAAAGCTTGAAGTGGGGTCTCAAATCACCATACTCTCATGAGCTGCAAGAGGAACAATGATGCTGCCAGTCTTAATGATATTTGGTAGGATCCTTCAAGTGTTCAGTGCCTGGGACCACTTTTTCATGGATCCATTTGAAAAAAGAAGGAAAGAAACTTTTTCTGACTTGCACCCCTCCCTCAAAAAGATCTAAAGCACATCAGAAGAATTCCAATAAGTTTAGCGTTTTTAAATTTTATGCTATTTAAGCTGCGTTCTGCTAGTTGTGGATTTGATGGTCTGAGTCCTAATCTTTCAGTCTTTAGAGTCAGCTCAGCTGCACACACATTCCAGTTTCATGTATCACCAGGGTCCTGTAGACACTGTGTAGACATCTCTTCCAAAATATGAGTGGCCTTATGAGAATCAGTAGAACTAGGACATGTAATTACCCAAATATACCCCTATAAGTTAGTTGCTAAGTACAAAGAAGCCCATGATCTATTCAAAATGAACTGGAAAACAAGGGGAATTTCTTTTTCTTGGAAAGACCTGTTTACTTTTCATCACTGCCATAAAGATGTTTCTAATCTGAGACATTTGCCCTTTGGTATTCAGATTTGCTTTTCAGTGAAGGATATTGGCTGAGGCTAAAGCATGGAATTTACCAACCTGACCCCTGTTTTGGCATTTCAAGCAAGCATTTGATTTGTGTCTATTTTTTTTTCTTTCAAAAGCATTGTGATTACAGAGCATATTTTCTCCCTCTCCTTGTTTTCTCTCTCCCCAAACAATAGGATGGTTGCAGGCCAGACTTTTTGTTTCCTTGGGGTGTTTTTGCAGTTTACATTCACACCAAAGTGTCTTTGAAAGGGAAATCCCCAGGGATATTCCAAGCAGATCTTGTGCAGATAAAAATACCATTTTGTCTTCCAGTGAAATTCAGAAAACTAGAAGGGAAGTTTGGAAAGACCTCTCCTACAGCAATCACTCTTCATAAAGCTACAGCTTTCATTTCAAAGGCAGGGGAAGAGTTCCTACCCCAATAAATTTAGAAGTCTAAAACCACAGCTGGAAAATCCTCATTGAATGTGTCTGCTAAGTGACAAGAGAAATGAATTTGATGTTTATTCATTAAGGTTTTGGGGGAAATTCCTTGTCTGGTGTATGAGCATGTCCATTTATAGGCTTACCGTTACAAAGTATTGTCATTGCAGTACACTTTTTTTTTTTTTTTCCTTTCTCTTCTGGGTGATTTTTGTCAGCTTCCTCTTTGTTTTTATTTATCACTGGATATAGCTTGAGTAACACTTAGAGAACCAGCTGTCCCCAGACTGGGGGGAATGTTAGCATTTAGACCCAAGAGTAAAGCTGTCACGGCACAGTCTCCTCTTCTGGAACTCCAAACTGACCCTGAGCTGCTGTTTTTAGTGCAGGAAGACTTCCTACCTTTGTCAGGTAACCTCGTGTCTGCCAGTTCAGAGTACCCTCATGGCGTGCCGTTTGGAAGAACAAATGAAATATGTCGTGGACTTTAAAGTATGAAGTGCTAAAATCAGCTAACTGATATATCCTTGAAATATATCCACTGCTTTAAGCTGAGCAGCTAAGAAGATCTGGGCTAGCGTGACCAGCACTGGCTTCGTCACGTAGACATTGCCAGGCCTCATTAAGCCAGTTCAGCACTGCCGTTCAGAGACCAAAAACTCCCTGTGATCGCAGAGGCCTGCTCCTAACATAACACAAGCCACACAGCGCTGCTGAACTTCAGCACATCTTGTAAAAGCCACCTGGTCTTGTTTTAAGGGTGCAAAGTGTTAGGGAATCAACCATCATGAAATCCACTCTTCCAGTAGATGTTTACTCTTTCTGCTAAAAAAAAAATCTGGTGTTTTTAGTCTGAATTAGCCAAGTTTGTTTTTTCATTGGATGTAATTTTGCTTTTTTGTCTTCTAGAACTTCTCCTTTATGGAGCAATAAGGGCTAAAATCATCTCTTGCAGTCTGGCAGATGGAAGAACATTCAACTCTTTTAATCTCTCATTATGAAGCAGATTTTCAAGACCTGTTTCAAATATTTTCTTCTTCTTTATGAGCTCTGGCCCCATTAAGGCTATATAGTGGCTTATACCACTCTTACGCTTCAGCTGAATATTCCCTTGCTCGTACATCTGGTGGCTGCATTGGTTTTGTAAGCAATGTCTGCTCTGTAAGACTCCTATTTGATTGTCATCTTTAGTCCTTTTCACATCCCCTGCTTTCCAAAGTACAATTGACCCTTTCTGTAGCATGGCCTGCGCTTTGCTCTCGGATTTGTAACTTTGCGTTTGGCTGGGTTAAAATGCTCATTGTGTAAGTGAATCCACCATTCTGAGCAGCGCAGCTCAGTCTGCCCAGCACTTTTAGTATCGATTGCCAGTAGGAAAACCTACAGTCAATGCTAAGCTGCCAGTGTTGTTCTTGATGGAGAAGACAAAGTGGAATCCAGTCCAATTGCCATCCTGGCTCTGTAGGGCCAAAAATAGTAAAATGTGGAACTTTCCTATCAAAAGATATGGGTTCTTTTTCCTTCTTCTTTCCTTCTTCTTTCTCTCTGCTGTCTGTGAACAGCACATTAATTAAATGCAGAACTGTACAGTATACCTCCTCTTTGTCTTCAAAGCTTGGACCTCCCCCTAGATGGACCCTGTGCCAACAAAAAAGTGAAGAGCTGCTCATTCTGTCAGTGCCCTGAAGGACAGAGTCTGTAGTTTACTCATGTCCAGGAGTTTAACTCTTCGTGGTGCTGTAATTCCTGTGCTTATCTCAACCGCTGCCAGAAAACCTCTTCAAGAGCTGAGGTTATGGGACATAAACAACAGCTTGCTTTTGCCAGACACTGAAAACCCACAACAATTGTGAAGCTCAGAGAGCAAGAATAGAAATGTCTTCCCAGCAAGCGTTGCTATGCTGCACACTGGACAGAAGTGCGGAGATGCCTGAGGGATTCGAGTACTGAAGCAGAAGTCATTAGGTAAAGAAGCCAGCGTTCTGCTGGCTGTTAGCACTGGTCTCTGTGGGGCTGAGTGGGTACACAGAAAGGGGAGCTCCTTCAGTTCAGCTGGTGGCTTGTGGCTGCACCAGTGAGATGACTTTCGCCTCTAAGATTGTCTGTCTGGCCTTTTCCACTAGTCCTGGAGTTCACACAGATGGCCTCCATTTTCCAAGCAGACAAATGTGTCCATTTTCTCTTGAGTCTGGTGCATAAATTAGCCTGCTGCCAGGCTTACTGCTTTGGCTGGAGAGTGCTGGAAGGAAGATGAGGAGGACTCATGTCCTTGGAAAGGATTGGCAGGGGCTTAGTTTTGTGAGAAATTGCTCTTGACAGGCAACCCAGGGAGCTGTGTGCATTGCCTGCATGGGCAGTTGAAATGCCAAGGTGTGGGCCAGTGATGCAGAAATAATTGATGTCAGAGCAGGAAGAGGCACGAGAGGAACAGTAGTGTGCTTCAGCCAGCCGCTGTCGGAGTGGGGGCAGCAGAAGACACGTATTTCATCAATGCCTCTCACAGAGCAGGGAGAGTAGAGGCCAGCAGGATTTCAAGGGATCACACAACTGACAGTGCAACAGAGGAGTGATGGTGCCCAGGAGGCCGGTGTCCTGTTGTACGTGATCAGTGCAACACGTTTGCATATCAAGCTGACACAACCTGGCACAGTTGCTTTGCATCCCGGTGCCTGCAGATATGGGCTCTTTACTCAGCGGCATAGGTCAGAGGGTGACCTCTGGGACGTCCAGTGGTGCTTAATTACTGCAGTCTCACTTTTGCAATGGTAGATCACAGATCCAGCTGGAATGCACCCTGGTGAAGGGTGGTAGCTCCTCACACGGGGCCTCTCTGCTCCTCTGGGTAGGATGGAGGACTCTGCCTCTCCCCACAGCATCCCTCTGTCCCAGACACACAGACACTTTTATCAGCAATGTATGAGCCAGGATGCCAGAAAGTGAAGGTCCAGGAGGAATCATAGATATTCTCCAGTGTCTCCATCTTCTCTTGTTGCTTCTCTGAGGTACTTAAGGGCACCAAGAACATCTCCAAGATGTTCTTCATCTCTGCTTCACTCCCTACAGGCCACAGCCTCCCCTCAACACTGGAGCCACAGCAAATGATGGATAGCCTCTGGCTGCCAGAGGGAGGGGTTATCCAGTTTTCTCTGCGCAGCCAAAGGCACCAGCCCAAGTCAGGGGGAGTTTAACGGATAAACAGAGCGTGGGCTGACCTGTTCAGTGCTGCTAGAGCAGAACCACTTCTCAGAGCTCGCCTGGGTGACCGGCTGCCAAAGCTGCCATTCCTGACCAGAGCTGGATCTCTGTCCCTGATGCAGAGTCCAGCACAGGCATCCCAGCCTTTGGCCACGAGAGAATAGTGCCTGGATGTGTTCCTGCCCTCTCCCATTCCTCCCGGCAACATGATTCATGCAAGATCTTTTTCTTGTCTGGTCTCAGTAGATCTCAAAGTGCTTTGGAGACATTAATTACCTGTCCACAAGGGTATTACAAATGGGTACGTTGAGTTACAGGAGAGCAGTGACTCACTCAAGGTCACAGACACGCATCCAGTCTGCCTTCTCCGCTACTCAGCAGCCGCTGGCTGACCTCACTGCCTCCACCTCAGCCCATCTCTGAGAACATGCCTTGGGTCCTGAGTCCTTTCCTTTCCTGAGGGACATGCACTGGAGAGCCATGGGCTAGCACTGACAGAATATTAAATCTGGCACTGACTGGTACTGATTCAGTGCAGCCAGGAGCTGCACAAATAGACCAAGCAGTTCTGCTGAAGCACCTAAGAAAGAGGTGAGCCCTTTTGCTCAGCCACATTCTCTTGAGCAATCAGATGTTTGTGGGCTGCTGAGAAGTTCATGCCCTCTCCAGTCTCACAAGCCACCAACTGCCTGCACATATCCATGTGGACACTACATCTGGAAAGGGTGGTCAGGGCAGCAGGTGCTTCTTGTGCACATGGGGAGCAGCCTGCTTCTTAGCTGGCACTCCAGAGCAGCTCTGGATGTCTGGACACAGGTTGGGATGGACTTTAACAGTAAAGGTCGTGCCATCACCCATCCCAGGATCTTTGACTTGCTGTTGTCTCTCGCACCTCTCTTTCATGTAGCCACGTTTCCCCATCAGTCACTTCCCAGAAGATGCTGTGCACCAGCTGAGCTTTGGAACTGCCCGTGCGTCTGCTCTCAGCCAAGGGCAAGTGCAAAATGGCTGGGATGCCTTGGGCCTGAACAGCAAACCCAGGAGTGTAAACTGGGCTTTGAAGGACTCGTTATGAGACACGTTGGTTCAGTAATGTAATTAGTCAGGATCTTAAACACGGAATCTTTTACAAATGCACATTAGATAGTTGGCAAATTGTTTATGAGCAAATGTCAGCTCATAACATGCTTTGCATATTGAGAGATTGACTGATAACCTGGTAATAACTTTGATGTTAGTCTAAATTCTTTGGCATTTCATCAATGCCAGAAATTTGCAGGCTGACTTATTAGGCATTAAAATAGCAGTAAAATATTCAGCTTCTAGGCTTCTTTGAAAAAATTCCAAGACCACCTTCTGCAGTGCTACAACATCAGGCTTTAATTTACACTTAACCCAGAAAACTTGTTTATCACATTTATTTTCCTTCTCTTTAATTATTTGCTCATTTGCCTCCCCGGCAGCGTGTGTGCGCCCTTGCGCGTGTGCCGGTTTTCCTGCGTTTTCTAATTTGCAGCCGTTTTGTAGACTGCCTTCTAATGTCTTAGAAACCACCGGTGGTCCAGCAGACGTGAGTTAGGAAGCACTATTCCAGAAGACAGTACGTGCAGATGAAATAATCCAGGCCAGGCATCCACATCACTGTATTACCTCTATTATTCCCTGGAGCGTGGTAATAACGTTACTGGAATTGCAAAGCTCTGTGTAGTAGCCGGTTTAGGCTCCATCTCAATTACAGTCTCCACTGGGCGATTTAACTATTCCTATTTCTTTAATCCAAAATAACACTACTTCATAAGTGATAGCTGTGTTAATTTTATGATAACAGATACTATACTGACAACCTTTCTAATGAAATTGAGCAGCATGGTCAAAATACCACAACGCTGCCTCAAAGAAAGCGCTCTCAAACTGTAGAGTTCACTAGAAGATACCTTGGAGATCACGGATTCCTCAGCCTGATTACCTGAATCACCACTTAGTTCCTTTTTATTCAGAGATAAAGTCATGCTTGTGACACCACCTCTAACTGGAGAACTCCATCTGTGTTACAAGCCGATAGACACGAGGCGTTTGAAAGTGGCAGGAAAGGGAAATGTGACTAGAGTTAGTTGTGGGTGAAATGCAGATGGTGAGCTGGTCAGGTTACTCTGCCCTTCATGTTCTTTGCCTGAATCACAAAATATCTGCTCTTTTGAAATGTTTTAAAGGCTTCGACCTCTTGTGGTGATTGACTCCAGTGCTGGAGTTATTAAGAATAACTCCATTGTTATTAGGAACCTCTGTGTTCCCTTTAGCATCATTGCGCTTCTGTTACCACCCCCTCCAGCCACGTCGCAGTGCGTGTTGATACCCGATGGTAGCACACCACATGATGTTTGAACTGCAAGGTGCCTGCGTTTAAGTGGTGGGGTATGGAATAAGGCTTTTCTTTTGAGACACTGAAAGCTAAAATTCAGGTAGTTGTTGTTGAGAAATACCTATAAAGTGGCAAGGCTGGGAGAGCTTTACATCTTGCTGGAGTTTCCTTTTCTGAAAGCCCTGAAGACCAGCAAAACCTTTGAAAACCAGGCAGTTCCTCTTGTGGCTGGAGACGTGTCTTGATAACGTCACTGTCTTGAAACCCTCAGCCTTTGTGCTCAGTCTCAAACCTGGCAAACAGAAGGGAAAGGTCTTTAAAACTCAAACCAGGTCACTCAAACTACCAGTGCACTGAAGTGCAGTGCCAAATGCCACTGGGGATACAGCTGTGAGTTGGCCAAATTAGAGATGAAGGCAGCATCCCAGGTAAGTGGAAGGGTGACGGAGAGGCACCAGCCACAAAGACTGCTTTGCACGTGGGAGCATCTGTACCTCTGGGTCTGTTAAAGCAGAACAGTGAAAGGGGACCGGGGTGCTGGAAGCCAGGGGAGATGATGATTGCCTCTGGCCACCAGTCCCTCTTTTGCTTGTGTTGAAAATGTGATGGAGCAATTTAATTTGTGACCTCAACTTGCCTGACCCTTGTTCTGCTTTCTCCTTATGTAGGTAGGGAACCTTGGCCTACTTTTTATGCTCCTGTTTTTTATCTATGCTGCCCTGGGAGTGGAATTGTTTGGCAAGCTAGGTGAGTAATGTGCCTGACACAATTTATTTCATCCGGTTGATGTTTACTTGGTATCGCGCTGTTTCCTTTCTTCTCTTTCTCATTCTCGGGCCTTCCTTAGCTTCACAGCTCATGGTCTGAAGATTAAAGTTTTCTCTTGATCTCAGGGTCACAGTTGACACATGAGGATGTAATACAGAACCTGTCTAACGTGCAGGCACACACATTTAGAGATTTGTCCAGCACCACTGTGGCTGTATTTACTGTTTAACTATAATTGTCCAGCATGGATATGTTCACAAAGATGGAAGTTTGCTACTTAAGACAGAACATGAGTCTGCAAAGCTGGATGGTAGTCAGATTTGTGCTGGAGACATGCCACCGTAAACATGTCCCTCCTTAGAGCTTCCACCACACTCCATTAGTTTTCTGCACTTGGCTGACATTGCTCCTCCAGCTGCCCAAGTCTTGTCTGTCCGTTGTTCAGCATCACCTTCCCCTTTCTACATAAATTAGGAAGCACCCACTGGTACCTGACTGTCCAGCTTGAGGGTACTGCATAGCTGATCATGAATGTGTCCACCACTAAAAAGAAAACCAGGTGTACTCAGAGAGAAAGCACAGTAGCTCTACCTTGCTCAGCTTAGCCAGGCCAAGGCAGTCCCTGCCTGTCAACGTGCTGTTCGAAGGAGATGTGTCAGCCTTCTCAGTGTCTGCATCCCAATTAGGGCTTCAAGAGCATCAGAAGGGCCCTTCCACTGCGGTGATTTTATGGCTGCCATTAATCCCCTTTATGACTCCAGCCTTCTGTTCAGATTACAAATGCCTGAAAGCAGAATATTTCTTTCAACCAAAGACAAATTATTTTTCAGTCTTCCACAAATTCTGGGAAAAAATTAGTTCTGCATCCACCCCAAATGAAATACTGTGGGGTTTGTATTACTTATCTAGATAGATAGGCATGGATTTCTTCAGGCATAAAAGTGAAAAATGTCTTATTCACAGAGGCACCTTCTGCTGCTCTGAATCCTTTCTGTGTTTCCACACCAGTGCCAGGTAACCACAGCTTGTGGTCGGAGACTGGGAAAGCCCTGATCTTGGCTGGGGCAGACTGCAGGCAGTCAGCACACCACTTCCCATCCTGATTTAACTTGGAGATAATTTCACTTCTTTTTCACACTCAGCCACAAGAACCATCAGCGCTTGCTCCCCCAAGACTGGTCATTCATGGGGTTTTTGTTTGTTTGTTTGTTTTTTTGTTTCCTTCTTATTTGCCTCCAAAATAAATACCTAATGGTGAAATTCCCTAGCAAGAGACATTGCTGCCTGTCCTGATGAATATTTAAAGAGCCTGTGTTTTATGGAAAGGGGGATATGTCATATGTTCAATTTACATTCATTCGTATATCAATTCTCAGGGGAAAAAATGTCAAATTTCTCCACTTTATCTCAGTGAAATATCTCTCATGGTAGATGTACCCTGTAAAAAATAATCAAGACAAGGATGTAATTGAGAGGATAAGAGACAAAGGATGCCGTAGAGCAGTATTTGTTGAGACAGCCCAGCAAATCTGCTTGTATCCACCTCCTTTTAGATCTCTCTGTGTTGGCTCTGCCTGGTGGAGTGAAGCCAAGAGAATCACAGAAATGGTGGAAGAGGCCTCTGAAAGCCCCCACTGGAAACCCCATCACTAGCTCAGAGTAGCTGTGGCTTTGTCTAGCCAAATCTTGAAAACTTTCGAGAAACCTGTCTGGTGACCTGTCCCAGGGCTGCTGGGCTCTCCAGAAGAAAACTCCTCTCCTTGTGTCCAACCTGGACCTCTTAAGCCACAGTCAGTTGCTGTCCCTTGCGGCCTCCGCTGAGAAGAGTTTCCCTACGTGACCTCCGCAGCTGCCCTTCAGTAGTTGCAGGCCACCATGAGATCGCCACTCAGCAGCCCTCCCTGATGCCACGTATCCGCGTGACGTATCGCAGGGTCTCACTCCCAGGTTTGAGGGGCTGCTCTGAATAAGCACTGGCAAACATGGTTTCACTGACGTGCTTCTGCTTCTCTCTCCTGCAGACTGCAGTGATGAAAACCCTTGTGAAGGTCTGAGCCGGCACGCAACTTTCACCAACTTCGGCATGGCCTTTCTCACCCTCTTCAGGGTGTCAACAGGGGACAACTGGAATGGTATCATGAAGGTGTGTGCAATCTCTGGGTACTTTCTTCTTTCTGTAGATACATAGATAGAGATTTCAAAGAAATTTAGGCACCTCTTGTGTGAAAATAAAAAAGATTTCCTTTTTGAAACATCAAAATTACACTTTACCATTTAAAATCCAAGTGGATTTTCAAGGGATAATTTGTCCTAAGTCTTGCCCAACTTGAAACTTCATTCTTTTTAACATATATATCATACTTCAGGAAAATTATGCCAGTTCTTGTGGCTGAGAGCATTAACCAGGTACTCTGTGCCCTGTAACACAACACAGTTCTCCTCTTCGTAACTGCTGTAATTTGTGATGTCCGAATTTTCTTCTATCCATTTTGTTGTACCTGCAAACCATTGTGTCTGGGGTATGTAATTATATGTTTTTCAGTCCTCAGCAGGTTTTCTTTCATGTTTCTGTGTTTGGAGCCCAAGCAGAGCCCCAGCCCTTGTTAACCCCTCGCCTCTCCCGCTCTGTTGCAGGACACTCTCCGGGAATGCACTCGGGAAGACAAGCACTGCCTCACTTACCTGCCTGTTATCTCTCCTGTCTACTTCGTCACCTTCGTCCTCATCGCACAGTTCGTCCTCGTCAACGTAGTGGTGGCAGTGCTGATGAAGCACTTGGAGGAGAGCAACAAGGAGGCCAAGGAGGATGCTGAGATGGATGCTGAGATTGAGCTGGAGATGTCCAGAGGAGCGACCACCTCGGCCACCAGTGGGAGCAGGGGAGGCGCGGTGGCCCCGGAGAGCAGGGCACCCTGCAGAAGTCAGGAGACCACGAAGTCGGAGTCGGTGGTGCAGGTGAAGCACCAGGCCTTGGTAATAGTTCACATGAAGTGTTTGCTCTTCTTCTGATCAGAGTAGGGAGGGGACAGTTCTCACCAGTCACTGCTGTCTCTGATCATCAGGCAGCCACATCCCGAGGGACACAGAGCCAGAGAGGCAGGAGACAAGGCAGTGTGGGAGGAAGGCAGCTCTCCCGGGTTCCCCTGTGGTAGAGATGTCACCGCCTCCTCCACATCTCGAGTCATCTCAGGAGGGCTCCCTGAGGTGGTAGGGTGCTTGAAATGCTTTCTTCAGGGCTAGCACTGTCCTGACCGTTGTTCTGAGGGAGGTCGAAAGTCCGTCTCTTGCCATTTCCAGTTCATTCAAAGGTTGTGAATTTTAAGCTCAGAAGCATGATAGCCACAGGTCCCTGTCCTGTTCTCCCAGCCAACACATCGGTCCTTGTCATTTCGGCATGGGCAGCAGCACCAGGGAACAATCTTCTAAAGCCCAGGGAATGCTGGCACTATCAACCGTGACACAAAGGATGACATAAATTCCCTTCATACAGACACAGAAATACTGCTCAGGTTCTTTTTAATCCCAATTGGGGGTTTCCTGAGGAGCCTCAAGCAAATCATAGTGCGCAGCTCAGGAGGGCTTGTCTGGCACTGGTGTGAGATGCAGCTTCCCAGTGACTCCTGGTCTGCTTGGGGCATGGCTGACTTGGACCTTGGAGATTGTCAGAGCCCCTCAGCAGGAACCTGGAGGTTTCTGGCTTGATTTTCCAGACACTGCCTGCTCTCTGATTTCTATTAGTCCTCTAGAAAAACAGGGCAATCAGAAGTCAAGGGTGGGGAGGGAGGGGCATGAGATAATTTTCTCATCCCATGTCAGCAGCGTATGATTAAAAGTGAATACGAAATTGCTTTGTCACCGTGATCACAAATAAGTCTACCACAAAATCAATGGGGAATTTGAGATTACATTACATTAAATTAGATTTTTGTAAAATCCATCAGACTCTATTAAGTCAAGTAAAAAGAAATTTAGTTACCCAGCGATGGGGAATTCACTATTTGAATGCAGTTCCTAATAGACATTGCTGCAGGAGAATGCACCACAAACACCCAGGTTGCTTTTCTCGTGGGGGAAAGACAGGGCATATCCTTTCACGTAGGCTGTGATCACAATCATTCTCTTTGGGTTTTCCTCATCCTCCAATACCTCCTGAGCACATCAGGAGCCGTGCAGAGCCTCCTCCTAGCCCTAGAAAACCCATAGAGAGAGGTGATGCTCCCCAAAGGGAGAACAGCGTGAGCAGGGGGCTGGCCGCAGATTTCCCCCTGCGGATGAGATTCCTCGAATGCTGCAAGCCAGGGCTCCCCCTCCTCAGAGCGGTCGTGAGGCAGAGGTACCACAGCGGAGCTGGGTTGTGGTGATGCCCTCACTCACATCTCAGACACCAGGCAGGCAGCTCGGTGCTGCGCTCGCTGCCAGCTGCGCTGGAGAGGTTAAATGTGTAGAGCTCTGGGTGACTGATGCTGCCACTGATGTGGCTTGGGCGTTGCAGGATGCTCAGGGTTTTCTTGCCATTTGTGCCAGTTTTTGCAGCCCATGTTTCCTTTTCTCTTCCTTCCTGCTCTGGATGAACGGGGCACCTAGGAAATGCCACGGAGCAAACGTGTTTGAGCGTTAAGACCCAGCCTTGCTTTGCTACTGATGCTTTTTATCTCCCCAATTTGAAGGAGGCGCTGAGCTGTGAGAATGTGTCTTTAGCCATCCCAGACTCAGACGCGCTGGAGGGGGCAGAGGCTCCCGTGATGGAAATCCCGTCCTTCTGCTCTGTTTCCCACCATGTCCTGACACCTTCCCACAACACCCCAGGCCACGAGGCTGAGGTGAATGACGTCGCGCCGTTGCTTCTGCGTTGTGGCGTTGTGCTTTGGTGCTGTGCAGCTAGCGGTGGTGTCTGAATTGTCCTGAACCTGTCTCTTCACAGCCACGACAGTTGTTTCCGTACTCTGTGCTTCGTACTGCCTTTGCGTGCGCAGGGCCTGGGCAAAGAACGCGTCCCAGCCGACTCCGCCAGCAGCTTTGCGTGGGACACGAATGAAATATTCTTTTTAGCGAAAAAAAAGAAAAAAGGTCTCACATTTGATGTGTGAGCCATCTGTCTTCAAATGATCTATCAAGAGCTGGAGGCAGGCAGAGTCCTTTGTGGAGAAAACAGCCCAGTTTGGTTTTCATACTGCCACTGTAAGAACCTGTCTGTGATACGGTGTTGAGGAAACAGAGGCGTAAGTAGACCACCACATTAGGTTTTCTGCAAGCACTGGAGCTGTGGATTCTGGAGATGCTCTGGGGAGATCACCCAGCAGACCAGAAGGGCTGTAGCCCCCTCTGCTCCGTCCCTCCCGATCGCCCCATGAGCCGGTGCCCAGGTTACGTCCCGTGAGGATGCTGCGCGGTTTGCCCTGCCGCGGCACAGGGCCCTCCGTGGGGTGAATGAGCTCCAGGTGTCCTCCGGCGGGCACGGGGACATGCGAGCCACAGTCAGTGATGAAGATGCATGTGCTGCAGTGGGGAGGATGCTTGCTGTTGTTAGAGAACTTCCAGTGGCCACCCAGAATTCACCTGCGTTAGACTTGGGCCGTTTCCTCCTTTACTACCTGACCGCTATCGTGGCCATCAAGGCACCTTCTAGCAGCAAGTATCTCACAGCATCTCCAAGCAAATTCTGGGCTCAGATTAAGCTCTCGACGACCACGCGGTTTCCCTTGTGCAGGATGAGGAAGTTCCCCTCCATAGCTCTGCAGGGTGTCCGTTAGCTTGGCCGCCTGGAAGCTACAGGGGCTCAAAGGAAGGTTGTGAGGAAGGCATTTTTCAGGGAGAGGCAAAATTTCCAACTTTGTAAATGCAACTGCAAGGGGTCCTGGGTTTCTGCTGGCACAGGGAATGACAGCACAACCCCGGATGCCACCGGCGTTGGCAGGCACAGGCAGGGAGTTACCTCGTGTCCATGTTGTGCCTCTGCCTTCCCCACCACAGAGGCTGCGGGAGATGGCTAAGCTCGCTCGCAGTGCTGGAAACGCACTCCTTCCCAGAGGGATCAGGAGAAGCCCTTCCTCTGGGAATTTTGCCCATGGTTTGTTTATAGGCTCTTGGCCCAGGCCTCTGAGAAGTCAGTGTTCCCCCTTGCAGAGTATCCTGCCAGTCACCTTTGCTTACAGAGTCTCTTCTGGCCATTTAGTCACCCAGGAAGGGTCGTGTCCTGGGGAGGTATTTGCAGGATTATTTCTTCTCGAGCTCCCTCTGCAGCAGAACAAAATCAAAGCTCCAACAAGCCTCCAACAAGCTCCAAAGCCTCTACAGTCAATTTAATGCCTTTCTACTTGGCCGGGTCCCATGGCAAGTAGGTTCCCACCTTGCCCATCTCTGTCAGCTGCCTGGGGTCCTCCCAAGCTCTCAGGGTGCCTGCAGGCAGAGTTCACCATACGCAGTCTCAGCAGCACTGGTCCATGTTGGGCTTTTGTGGGCTTTGCAGCAGGCACGTTGATTTTCAGGGCATGGGCTCAGGCTCCCAAGTGCATTAAGCGTTTCCTACCGAAGAGGAGAGGCAGCAGTGCCTGTGGTGGTGTGTTTCTAAACCTTCCTAGCTCTCAGGAGCCGTTGGTCAGGTGGGAGCTAGCAAGCTTCCTGTCCATGTTTTATATTTCAAGTCCTTTTAAGAGTGGCTTTGAAACCATTTGAAATATGCCTACATCGCTAAGTCAGTTGCGTTTCAACAGCTGAAACCTTAAAACTTGCAGATGTTTACGTCAAGAGGGGATTTCTGTTCATTTGTCCCAGCCAGAGAAGACCGATACGAGATCATACAAAGAGGAGCTGAGATGTAATAGGCAGAAGCTGTGATCCTTCTGTCAGACTACTGAGAAAGTAGAGCGAGACCTTTTGTTCTCTGCGTGGCACCGGGGTGTTAACAACCGCCCGCCTCCCTTCCGCTCAGGTGTTGCCATGCTGATTAACTTCAGCCAGCTTATTAACTTCAATGGCCAGGGGCCAACTGCTGATGCGTTCGTCGATCAGAGAGAGCTGGGTCGCACGAGGGCTGCTGGGCAAGGCAGCAGTCAGCGCTGGATGCCAACTACTCGTAAATAACTGCTGCTCATCCCCGCGTCTGCGCAGCCAAGCTCAGCGGGGTGAAAGCATCGAGTGATTTGTCTCGGGATGCGTCTCTTTAGGGATCTAGAGGAAATACATTTGTAAGCCAGAAATGTATGGAAAAAAAAACAGATTTAACCAGATCCTTGGTGACCTCCAAACTGTCCAGCGAGGGATCTCAGGCCCAGATCTTGCTAGCAGAGAGGGAAACCAGCCCAGCAGAGCAAAGCAAAATACATTTCATTTAAGACGTGAGCTGGGAAAATGTTTTCAGTCACTGGGAGACTGATGTTAAAGGAAAACCAGAGCGATTAGTCATACTTTATATAACATGGTAAATTGTGAGGGGGATGTGTCTAGGACCAAAACCTCAGGGCTGGGAGCCAGGTTGGAGGTCCTCTTCCAAGGGCCCCCGGTTCCCCAGCACTTGGCCAAGTCATGGAAACACCTCTCACAGCTCTTCTGTCAGCACCACAGAGAAATGGTTTGAGTCCCTAAAGCTTCCGAAGATCCCAGGATAATTTGCTATGAGGCGCCTGAAGTGATGAGGGCCTTGGTGAAGCAATGAGGGGTCAAGTTTAAGGTTTGTGACATGCTCTGTCTGGGCACTTCCAACCAGACCTGTTTCACAGCGAGATCAAACACAGAGAAATCCCTTTTCTACCCCTGAACAGGCTCCACACCCACATACATGCTGCCATGATGTCTTCTTCTGCCGTGTGGCTGTCTTCTTCTGGGGTCAGTGGTGCCCAAAGTGCTCCGTGTTGAGGAGAGAGGCCGCAGGGTTTGCAGTGGTGTTAATGTGTATGTTTAAATGTCTGCCTGTATGTGTGTTTTGGGGAGATAATACATTAATTTCCAGAAACACTTGATACTCTTGGTCAGCGTGGCCGAGGAATGGCCAGATTTGCCCATGTGTCCCTGAGTATCTTTGAGGACATCACCACCCAGGCTGAGCTGATAGCATCTCTGGGAAAATCAGAGCAGAACAGTGTGAGAAACACTGGCTTTCTCATGTGTTTAGCAGGTGGGCCTCATTTTCCTGGACCATAGTTTTCCTCTGTGGTGTCCAAGAGTTAGTGGTGGGTCACTGATGCCTTGTTTTACTCCAACAGCAACTTGATCTCTCCACTCAGCTAGCACAACGTAGCTTTGGTGTCCCGTTGCAGTCACCAGGGCTGCAGACTCTCTGTAAGAGGCCAAGAGGAACGTCTGCACAAGGTTTTAAAACAAAAAGCAGACAAGAAGGAGATTGCTGCAAATTCACCACTGACTCCCTGTGTCCTTGCTTCGCAGGGCAGCGCAGCCTCTCTGAGGCCACCGGACTCTCAAAACCTGCTGACGGTCCGCAAGATCTCCGTTTCCCGTATGCACTCCTTGCCCAACGACAGCTACATGTTCCGGCCCGTGATGCCAGCGAAAGCCCCTTTCCCCCTTCACGAGGTGGAGATGGAAACGTATCCCTGCAAATCCCAAAGAGGTACTGCTCATGGAGTTTTTCCTTTTCCTCCTAGCCGAACCCATGGGGCAGCAGGTACACGTGGTCATTAGATGTGGAGTAGGCAGCTCATGCCAGGCATGGGCTGAGCCAGGGCTTGCTTTGGTGTGAGACCGTCGGCACGACTGCAGCTTCCCACACGCTGCACAATTTCGTGTTTCCATCACGTCACGGCATTTTCTGAGGAGAAAGCTGGTGGCTCGGGTGTTTGACTGGGGGGGAGCGGGGCTCCCAAGCAACATCAGAGGCACTGAGGAGTGGCCGTTAGCTGAGGAAAAGGGTGCGCTTTTCTTCTGAAGCCATCAGCCCTGACATCATGACTACAAATCAATAAAATCAACATGAATAAAAGCCGGCGTCTGTATTACTTCCTGACAGAGCTCCCTTACAGCTATTATTTCAGGCAGTTTCCATCTCAGAGCAGTATCTTTTGAGCATGGTACATTGAGTTCAGAGATGCAGAAGTTTCTTTGGGAGCATAAAGATTAGAAACCGCTCTCCAGTGCCTCCCTAGCCTGGCCTTCCCATGAATCTTGCGGAGAGACCCTGCAGTCAGGGAATAACGAGCTGCATGGAGCCTTTGAGTACACATCTACTCAACCAGATCCAAACACATTTCCCCTAAAATGCCTTTCTGTCTCTTTTGTTGGGCAAGTTGGTTTGAAGGGGACATCAATAAGAAAGAAAATAGCTGCCTCTCTAAAAGCACATATGCTTCTTGAGTGGCTCCCAAGAATTTCCCAGTCTGGTTTCCTTTGATGCAACGTTTGAAATACAAGAACTTCTTGGACAGAGGAGTACTGGCTTTGCAAACCCTCGTGAGGCTGGCAAGATCTGCTCCGATTTCCTTGGGTGAAGTAACTCTATTTGTTCAAACTCCCTGGGTACCAGTTAATGTTCTCTGCACAGTATTTATTATTATTTCACCTGCAAATTCTGTGCTAAGCAAAGAAAACAGAGGTTGAGTTTCACGGCTGGGCTACTGGGGATGGTTTTCGTCTCTGTAGTGGGTGTAAATCACACTTTATACTGGTATAAAACCGCTGTGATGTTGGCAGGGGCAGGTAGAAGTGACCAAGAATTTTCTCATGCTTCCCAGATTTCTCTCCAAGAGCATTTGAGCCATGGATATGACAGGGGCTTGCTTTTTACCTGGTCTGGTAGGTGCATCCAGCCAGCGTCACCCAGAGCTGTGCTGCTTCTAAGCTGCCCAAATTCAGATTTAAGTCACAGTCCCACAAGTTACGTGCAAGTAAAACTGAGCACACAGAGCCTTGTGTTAGCATCAGAGCTTTCGTGAACTTCTCAATGTCAGTGAAGGATGCCTGGTCTTCTACCGGTCCTCTGGTGATTACACAGTGAAGATATTGTGAGATGACCAGATCATGTGTTATTTTGGTCTTAGATACAGTTTCCTGATTTACTAGAAAAACAAGACCAAAAATATACAAACCCAGAGGTATTCATTGTTCCTGAGCAGGCAGTTTGGAAGGGGTTTTGGTTTCCGATACGAGCGCTAGATGGAAAGTTTCCAACAGAAGGAAATTCCAGCTGAGGACAGGGAGGAGAGCACAGGGGTTTGATTTTATGACCATGTTTGTGACAGATTTTATGACAAAGTTTTTCTGCATCATAACAAAACATTAGCATATGAACGGCACAGGCTTGCTGTGAAACTCTGGCTGTAGGAGAGCCCAAAGAAGAACTAGAGAGAAGTGGGGCAGGGTGTGGGGTGGGAAGCTCTGCTCTTTCTGTGGTGTTCTGGAGAAAAGCTCTGAAAGAAAAATGATTAAACGCTAACTTTTCTTTCTTCCCAACAACAAATCTCTGTCTGAAATGCAACTGCAATCTGTCTGGATGGCTTTTGTCATGAGTTCAAGTTCCCTGACCCCTGGGCGAGATCTCTTGAAGTGATGGATAGCTGTGTTTTTAACGTGGAGCAGCAGTGTAGAAACAGACGTTGGGTTTCAAGCTAACGAGGACGATAAATCCTGCAGCCAAAAAAATAAAACAGCAAAAGATCTTTCAAACAACACCGGGCTGCAGTAAAGCAGCACCGTGGAGGGGCTGGGGAGGAAGGATTGCTGTTAGACTCAGCCAGAGGACTGGGAGTCTTCAGGAAAAGAGCAATTCCTGCCTGATACATCAGCTCAGGGACTGTCAAAGCCCTTGGAGCGGCCTCTGTGCTGCTGATCGGGCTGCGTTCAGCCGAGGTCTGCCTCATGGACGGGCCGTGGTGGTAGTGGTTGGGCTGTAGCGAATGGGAAAACCGTCCTGTGCGTGCCAGCTGTGTCTCCTTCCGGAGAAGCTGGTGGCAGGGTGCCCACCGGCTGTACAAGGCTGTAGGTGGGACCTGTAAGTCGAGCTCTGGAGGCTCGGTGGGAGCTGAGCAGTGCTGCTCAGGCAGAGCAGCGTCCGATTGCAAGCTCAGCCCCGGCAGTCCTGCAAAGACAGCCCAGGTGTCCTGACTCAGAGGATCCAGCACAACCACCAGACTTCCCCATCCACATTCTCCAAACAGGCGACATCCTTGTACAAATCCACCCAAAGCAATGCCACCAGGAGGGCAGCAACGGCAGGGTTTCAAATGCAACCCCACCTCCTGCCCTTCATTGCTGCCGTGTGCTCCTGGTGGCCCCCAACCACCCCGAGTGCCGCAACAGCTGCAGGAGAAGATTCCTGTCACCTGAAACAGAAAACAGAGGCTACGGGTGTGTAACGGGCAATATCCCGGAGCAGGCAGAGCCGCGTGCAATGCTGCTTAATCGCAGAGACTTCATCTGCAGCCTCTCTGCCATCCCTGAGGAGATGTGGCCCAGTATTTAAAGCAGGAGACAGGACAAGGGACACCTGGTTTTTAATCCTGGCACTGCCCAAGGCTTGAGATTTCGGCCAGGCTAGGCAGGCTTTTCCTGTTCCCTCCTGCATTTACTCCCTGGAGTCTGTGGGCACCGGTTCTGCCTCGAACCTTCACAGCCCCCACACCAGCGGTGTGGTGACTGTGCTCTCTCTCTCTTTCCTAGGGTCCATCACCTCCATCCGCTCCCAGCCCGTGGGAACGTGCTCCTCCCTGAGAGTCCCAACAGAGTCGCTCCAGCTGGCAGTCCGTTCTCCCAAACACGAAGGCCGCCATCGCTGGAAGATCCTTCCCCCCCACGTCACGCCGCGATCTCCCACTCTCAACAAGCTGCTGTGCAGACAGGTGAGAGGCCAAGACCCTGTAGAGGTAAACTCCTTCATCCTGGATCCTTCCCTTCTTTTCCAGTCTCCTCTTGGGTTTCTATTCTTGGAGCTGAGAGTAGAATTCCTCTTTTTAGACCAAAACGTTTCTGATGATGTAAATTTTAATACGGTCCAGTCCGAGCAAGTGACACGCAGCAGAAGGCCTTTTTTTATGTACTCTCATCTTTGTGGCTGCACTATTCTGTGAAATAATTGCTAAAGCACAGAGAGGAGATGGCCCGTTCAGTTTTACCAGTGCTGTGAGAAGCCTGCAGTCAGCCCCACACCACGTCTCTTGAGACAGCTTGCACTGAATGAGGATTTGGTGCTAGAGCAAGACCAAGGCCAAGCAGAAAGACCCAGCAGATACAAACCTGGGTCTGTCTGCTAGCAAAACTGCTTCCCCTGGTACAGTGAGGGGGCTGGTGTGATGGGGCAGGGATGGGGTGGTGCGGGGGGCATTAGACCCACCAGCCGTTCTGCCACTTGCTGCGTTTCATCACTGAAAGTGCCGCCAGGCCAGCAGATCCCCAGGCTCTCGCCCCATCTCTCTCTCCTCCTCTTCCAGGAGGCCATTCGAACGGACTCCATGGATGGGCAAACTCCAGACTGCAAGGACAGCCTGCAAGCAGAGCCTGGAGAGACGTTACCGTCAGCAAAGCAGCCCCAGACCACCTTCACTCCCAGCCCGCTCCATCCCACGGCTGCCTCCCTCCCGGGCTCCCCACCGCGCTCCTCCTCGTCCTCCCCGCATCAGCGCTCCAGCACACTCACGCGGAAGCACACCGGTGGCCAGCACGGCGTCCCCAGCCGGCCGCCCAGCCCCGACGGCAGCCCTCCCAACCCCGAGGGCTGCCTCTTCGAGTCCTCCGACCTGGCTGACGAGGAGGTTCGCCACATCAACAGCTCGGCCAAAGACTGGGGAGGGGAGCACTCGAACGCTGGGAGACACTCGACTTCGCCCTTCGTCTCCCCGTCCCCATCTCCGGTGCCCCTCAAGAACTGCAGCACAACCAGCCTCTCCAGGGGCAGCAGCAGGGAGAAGGACTTGAAGAAGTTTTACAGCATCGATACGAAGGGCTTCCTCAACAAGCCCAGCTGGGCAGACGACCAAAGGCGGCACTCCATTGAGATCTGCCCCTCCATCAGCGATGGGAACTGTGGCTTTGAGGACCCCGGCGACGAAAAGCAGCGATCCCCTGCCCACATCCAGACGGAGTCCGAGTACGTCCACGGCGCCCGGAGGAAGAAGAAGATGAGCCCGCCCTGCATTTCTATAGATCCTCCCATGGAGGACGACGGCGGGGCGGCCTCGCGCACCAAACCCTCCGAGAACAGCATGCTGCGGCGAAGGACCCCATCCTGCGAGTTCCCGGCTTACAGAGAGTCCCTGGAGCTCGCGGAGAGCCAGCCCGGGGAGCCGGCCTCCAAAGCGGAGCGCCGGGGCCAGCCCCCGTGCCGCGGGGAGCACCTCACCATCCCCAACTTCTCCTTCGAGCAGTCGGACGGCAGCTCTTTGAGCAGCCTCTCGGATCTCCTCCTGGACAGCGGTCAGTCCACGCCGGCCTCCGCGGACTCCCGTTCGGAGCCCGCCGCCTCCGAACTGAAAAAGCCAGATCACTTAAAAACTCAGTGGGGCAACGCCGAGAAAAGCAAAGAGCTGCTGGGCGTTGCCAAGAGCCCCCTCCGGATGCAGGACTTGGTCCCCGTGACTGTTGCAACAGAAGAAGACATTGATGACCCAGTATAGCTTTCTGGGAGGGGGGAGTGGGGGGGGTCTCAAGGGCTTGACACCAATGTGGGTTCCCAAACCGAAGGGACCGAGCGGCCGCAGGGACGCGGGTGGCTGCTCTCGCGGGTTTTTTTCCTTTCTCGCAGCCACTTGTTCGTAAGCGCTGTGGAGGTTTGCAAAAAAAAAAAAAAAAGAAAAAAAAAGATTTCAAAGAAAAACCAAACAAACAGCTGGAGGAAACGGTGACGGGTTTCGGGGTGGGGTTTGTAAAGCGGTTTGGGGTTTTTTTTTCTAAAGGGAAGGTGGAGTGGATTCGGGGGGTCACTTTGTTCCTCCCACCCCCTCCGTGGCCTCAATCACATTGATTTGGGTTCGAGGTGGTGGCGGCGGGGATTTGGGGGATTCTCTTTGGGTTTTGTCGGTTTTGGTTTTTTAGAGATGCTCATCTTTTACCCAGGCACCTTTTGGAGATGTCACGTCACGCGGGAGTGCCCAGGAGATGGGAGCTGTACATTGTCTGTATATCAGCAGCTATAAATAGAAATAATGTATTTGTGAGATACAAAACAAGGAAAAAAAAGACAAAAAAATATATACCCACAAAAACTCTCTCTTCATAATGCACATATTTTTATAGAGAAACAATACTGGGTTTTGCATTACATGTGACTCTGCAACCGGGTGGTGTTTCCTTGGGTTTTATGTGGAACTGATTGTTACGGCCATTCTTTTTCCAAATGTTTCTCTTCTTTCTTCGCTTCCCATTTTTTCCTCTCCTTCCCTCCATCATCATCCCATCTTCTTCTCACAGCTGATGCTTTAGACGTCTCTCTCCTTTTTCTTTTGTACTTTAGAGGTTGTCCGAACTACAGAAAAAAAAAAAAAACCAAATCACTACTGAATTGTAGCCAGTGCAATAATAAGTTATTCATTCTCCGTGTCTGTACAACTGTCCTGTTGCTTTTATTTTTTTTTTCCTTTTGTTTTTAACTGAAATTCAGGTTAAATGTCGCAATAATCTGAACTAACGTGCACAAATACGGTTTCTTGTGTTACAAAGAAAAAAAAAAAGATGAAAAAAAGGAAAAAGTTAAATTTACAGAGAGATAAAAAGCCGAAACAAATAAATAGTAAATTATTTAAGAAATGTATTTTGTTTACTGCAGTTCAAAGTAAATTATTGATACAGTGTGTAAAGGTATAAAGAGCTGTCGTGGGCGATGTTCTGTGTGAGCAGTGAAGCTGATGGTCTGTCCTCCTCGCAGCAGAATGCCTCCGCGAGCTCGCCGTAGCCGTACGCATCCCGTTTGCACTCTTTCTGCCGGTCTTCCCTCCGCACCCCCTGCTCCGCACGCAGACGCCTTCGCCTCCCAAGGCCCTTCCAAGCCTCTAGAGGAATTCAAGTCACCTGTTAACATTTTTTTTTTCTTTTTTTTTTTCAATTTTTGGGGTTGATTTTCCTTTTTTAGCCTGCGGTCCCTGCCCCCAACCCTCATCCAGACCCTCTCACCACGGGACAGCTTTGCCGTGGAAAGCTGATGCCAAATCAGAGCAGCAGCCAGTCCGTCACGAGGACGCGCCATCAGGGGAAGAAAAAAAAAAAAAAAAAAACATTTAAAACAATCGGTTTTGTTTGATTCGTTCCATGCCGCCTCATATTTATGCATTCACATATATCTTCTGTTATTTATGCATTCATTACTCCAGATGAAATGTATCTTGTTTCACATGTATTAAACTGTATAAACTGGAAGCCTGGCCTGACTTTGTGCCGCAGGGCGGGGTGAAGCCGGGACACCGCGCCCTGCTGCCGCTGGCGGGTCCCCCCGCCCAGCCCGAAGGTCTCCGTCCCGCTCCCAGAGCTGGGCATCCCCTAAAAACCCTTTTCTAAACGCGGCCGACCTGGGTCTGAACCGTCCCTGTTCCCCGCTGGCGGTTGGAGCTGGTCCTGCCGCCCGCTCACGCGAGAGCATCCATATGGCGAGCGGCTTCGTGCCGGCTGCCTGCGAGCACCTGCGCTGCTGTAATTAAGAGTCATTTAGGATTATTGTAAATAATTATTCCGTCTCAGTGGGATGGCAAGGAATTCCAGAAAAGCACCATAACAGTGATTATTAATGGCACTTTGGGGATGATGGCAAACTCCTTTGGTTGCGGTTTAAGCGGCAGAGTGGGGAGGAGAATTCCTCTGCGCTGGGCTGAATCCTGCCGGGAGCCGCGTGGCACGTCCCAGCGTGTCCCTCACTGTGTCCCTCGGCCCTCGTGGTGTTACTGACTGCAATTCCTTAGCTTTGCTGGGAACGGCAGCGACCCCGTGCCCAAATCTCCCTCTCAGTGCCCCAGAGCTGGAGGAAAAGCCCCTCGCCACGCGGCGGTGCGGGTGGTGGCTGCCGGTGGTCCCTGCGTGGTGAGGGGGAGCTTTGCGGAACAAGTCGGAAGGGCCTGAGGCTACGGGGATGAGTTCGGAGATTTGCTCCTTGGCCCCAGGTCCTGGCTCTGCCCGGACTCCCACCCAGGGAAGCCCACGCCGTGGGCTTTGTAAAGAGGTGATTTGTTAAAACCAATGGTTCATGGAGGAGGAGCTTTCAGCAAAATGACACCAGGGAAGCAGTTTATTACACCCTTGGGAATTATCCCTGGTGCAGCCCCAGCAAGAGGAGCCCTGGCCCAGCACAGCCCTGGGATGCCACGGGCAGTCATAGGGAAGATCTTCCAGGGGAGCAGAGGAGGAAAAGCGTCCTACTTTAATTTCCATTTTAATGCATTGTTTCATTTTTTTTTTTTTATAAAGGAACAAATGTAGAAGGTATTTGTTCCTGCCTGTTCTGGAATGGGGACAAAGGAAAAGAGCCTTTTCCCATCGCCATCCCAAAGTCTGGGTGCTGCAGAGGGCTGTGAGCGGCAGCGCTGGCCCACGTTGCCGGAGCAGAGGTGCCTCTCCAAACCAAGTGGCTCTACTACCCCTCACCTTCCTGACCGTGGAAAAATGTAATTTGAGGCAGGAATCTCTGGGGTTTTTTTTTTGTCAAACTTGTGCTTTATTAGGCTATTAAAAAAATAAACTGAACTCAGCCCATTTAGCTCCAAGCAGGCGTGTGAGGCACCGGGGGCTGCAGAGGGGCTGCCCCTGCCCAGGGTCACAGCGTGTGGTGCCTTCAGGAGCGCTGGGTTGGGCTGCTCTGGGAATCGCCCCTTTCCTGGGACTCATCCCCTGCCCCGGCCAAGCACAGGGGATCCCACAGGGAAAAACCCAGGAATGGAACACATCAGACCCACGAAGAGATGGCCCCAGGCCGGCATTCGCAGCATGGAGAGAGCACACCATGGGTCTTCACCATCCTAAGCCACACCACGACGGCAGCTCTGCTCTCAGGTATGAAATACCACGGCTCAGGGGCATCAACAGAGCAAAATAAATAACCTTTTCTTTCTTATTTCTGAGCTCGAAGCACAGGCAGCTTGCCAAGCGTGGGACCCCACAACAACCCTCCTGCACGGTGTGGGGCACCAAGCCATCGCCCACGCCCCAAGCAGGGCCTTCAGCTGGGCACTGCAGGTTCAGAGCTGCTTCAGCCAAAAGGAAAAGGGATCTAACGGAGTTTGCTGCCTCTGAACAGCTGGCGAGGCTCATCGCCTCCCAGGGACCCGACCTTCCCGGCACAGCCTCCCTGCCACGGCAGCCTCCCACTTCGGCTGCCTGTGGGATAGAGCCATCCCCTGGAATGGCCCCGCAGCGATGACGTCTGCCCCAGGCACCCACCGAGACCATCCCGGGGGTCTGGGAACACGGATCCGGCTCTTGCAAAAGCAGGAGGTAAGGACAAGGCAGGGCCCTGCTCTTAAGGATGCAGACAGGGACATAACTGCCTCTCTGAAGCCAGGGTGAGGGTCTTCACTGTGCGTCAGACCACGGGGAACTCGCTCACCTCACCTGCAGCAGATCTGATGTCCCCAGCCAAGAGCGTCTGAACACTCTGTGTGGCTTCAGAACCCTCCTCTCCTTCCCTGCCGGCACTGGTCCCAAGGCCGAGGCGTTCATCCTGCTCAGTGATGACTCCCAGTCTGTGTGGTGTCCTCCCCCCAGCCCAACCCGGCCCCTCGCTCCATCCATTCCCCACTGGTCTCCATCCCCCGTGGTGCAGGGAAGCCCACGTCGCCTGGGAGGCTGCTGCAGGACTTTGCAGCGTGGCTGCGGGGCAGGGGACGTGCCTGTCCCCTCTGCCAAAGCCACATGGTCCCAAACACATGAAGCTCAGCAGGAGCCATAACAACTCCTTCCACGAGTCTGCAGCAACATCCTGGCAGCATCAAGCTCCAACTGGATTTTCTAAAAGACCAGACAGTGCCCATGAGCTGCTCCCTGACGCTCTCGTGGGGACGGGCACCTGGATGTACCGGTACAAAACCCCCGAGCTCCAGAGCTCAGCCCAAACCCGGCCACGAGCACAGAAACAGTTTAACATTGCTGATTGAATCTCTGCAATGGTAAGCAATTTCCACCAGCCCGTCTGCAGGGGCTGCGCTGCTTAAGATCGGAAGTGAAAAGCACCGGGTAAATGCAAGTCATTATTATTTAATTGGATCGATTTCTAGCTGGCATTTTTAATGACAATTCAGCCGTGTCCATTTGTCAGCCGGACTCTGCCCCAGCGCCTTCCGTTTCAGCACAGCCACAGCCCGCAGGGAAGGCAGCGCTGCGACGGTCTGGGCTTTCCCGGAGCTTTCAGCAGCTTTTGAGGAGCGGGGATCAGACGAGGATTAAAAAGAAAAACCACCACGTTGAGGAAGGGGCAGAGGAAACCATCACAAAGTGACTTGGAGAGCTTCAGATGGTCTCTGTCTCAAGGTTAAATCGCAGACAGCATCGATCTGTAATTCTCTTTGTCAGGCTACGAGGGAAAAAAAAGCATTTAATAAATTTAAAAAAATAAATAAAACAAAAGCCAACCAGCTCTGAATCCATCCCCAGTGCAAGCAGACACAACCTTTCAGCTGCCAGTGCTGTGAGATCGTACAGGTTACATGAATACTAATAAGCATTTTATATCTGCACAAGCTTTCTTAGAATGAATAATTAAATTTGCTTTATCCATTAAATGATTCCTATTAAGCTTTAAACACATGGCTGTGTTTTAATGGCTGGGGCCAGCTCGTCTTCCTTAGGAGGGGGCTTAATTAGAAATTTTAGTGCAGCCTCCCAGAGCCGCAACACCAGCAGCACGGTCAGGGGGGCTGGCGGCTCCAGGTTTGGGTATTTGTTTGGTTTTGGGGTTTTTTTTTTTAAGCAGCTCAACACGTCTGTCTGCTGCAATCCTGCTGGGATTTGGAATAACTCAAGCTCACACCAGGTGGGCGCCCGATCTTCCAGCACAACGCTGTTAAGGTAGGCGGCCCCGCTTCTCCCACGATGGGTGTCAGCTCCTCTCGGTGGGAACAGCACCAGTTCCCTGCGGAGGGGCTGTGGGGCGGAGGGGCGCGCGGCGGCACAGACGTACGCCCTGGTTCGACACCGCGGCGACGTCGCCGGGAGGGTTTCATACCCAGGTTGGGGCTGGGACCAGGCTGGGCTGCTCCTTCAGTTGTGTTTGCCCCCTTGCAGGTCACGGTGGGGATTTATTTCCAGCTGTGGCCACTGGAAAATAAAATCTGTTCATGCAGAAAGAGAGAAAATGCCAGCAACTCTCATTATGTCACACCACGGGAAAGAAACCAGATTAATTATTCGAATATTTGATTGAAATCCTCTGGAGCAGCTTATTTTTGATCCTGCTGTGCCCCACTCGGAGGCACAAGGTGCGGAAGCCCGTGGTGACACCTCCAGGCTTTGTCACAGATGCACAAGCAGAGAGCGGCCCTCCCGCCCAAGCCGTCCCCCGAAAACGCAGCCGGGGGGAAGGAAGGAGCTCGCTCCCCTCCCCAGTTCTCCCCAGAGCCCGATTACTGCTCTGCTCCCCATGCCCTTATCAAATGCGATGGCCCCGCTGGGAACAGCCTTCTCCCGTCCTCCTCGCCCTCTCCCCCTTCCTGCCTGCACGTTAATTTATTCTGACTGGCTCAGACCGAGGCACTAATTAATTTTCCTCATTAACAAAAAAAAAAACCCACCAGAATCTCAGACACGGTAACAAGTTCCAATATCAATTAATTCTTCACAGAAGAGCGGGCATTTCACAGCTCGCTGGCAGCGAAACCTCCCGCACCCAGCGGGGCCTGGGTTTCAGAGCGCGGCTCCCTGCCCTGGCAAAGCCCCCTCCCCGCTGTTCCCGGGGTGACAGGGACCCTCCCGGGGTGACAGGGACCCTCCCGGCGCAGCCGCGACCCCTCGGGCCTCATTTCCCAGCGCTCAGCCACGTAACGCAAAACTTCACCCCACCTGCCTTCACCCAGCTACTCCCCACCGCAATAAATCTCCGGGTAAATATATTCAGCAGGAATTACAGCAAAACCCTCCTCCTCCAGGCATCTTTTGGTGTTAGGATTGGAGCGGCAGGCGGGACGAGCGCTGCTAAGACACAGGGCAGGGCAGCTCTCCGCAGCCTCCTCGCGGAGATGACACGCAGGCAGGGATGAGTCAGGCTGGCAGCGCTGTGCAAACAGGCTAAAAATAAGACCGGGTTATTGCAGATTAATGCCACCATAAAACGTATTTCACTGGCCATTTAGCAGGTGTTGATCGTAAATATTTGGGATTAAAAATAAACTTTTCTGCTGTGCCACTGTATTGGCGGTTCTGCCTCGCTCACCTTCCCCGAGCTGGAGGCAATGAATCAGCCGCGGCGCTGGTTTAATCGTGCTCCAAAATGGAACGGGGACAACGCACCTGCTTCCTGGGCACCCTCCTGCCATGCAGGATTGAGAGCACCCTCTTACCAAGCAGCAGCACCCAGACCTCTACTGCTGCTACTGCAACGGCGCCGAAGGAGCCCAGAGCCGGGGTGATGGGCACCACGCGTGGGACGGGATGCAAACCACCGGCTGTAACGCCCTGACAGCGCTTCCCAGGATGAGGAGAGCCTCCGCCTGCGCCCCGAGTCCTGAGGGCTAGCACAGCCCTCACCCACACAAGCATGGAGTCGGTCCCTGTGGAAACGGAGTCAATCCCTGTGGAAACAGATCCGACGGCACAAAAATGCCTCCGAGAGGACCATCGCTTTTAGCGACAGAGCAATTTGGATTTTTCCAACCCCTGGCTCTTTCTGGGAGTGAAGAAAACACAATTCCCGTGGCTGTTTAACGGGCGCGGTGCGGGGAGGGCAGTGCTAACGGAACACCGGCTCTCCAGAGCCGGGACCCAACGTGGGCGCAGCACCCGCAAGAGATGACAAGCGAGCGAGCAGCAGGCACGCGCCCTTCCTCCCCGCGAGGATGACTGCGGCCCCAGACACCCCAGGGAGGTTTCCCGTCAGTCCCCTCAGAGCACAGCAGCAGGGCAGGTCTGAGGGAAGAGGTGAATGTTTTACGCGGCCAAGAGAAATACCAGCGTCGTTAAATAACACCCACGGAGTCGCCGCGATCCACGAGTTTTCATTACGCTTGGAAATCAAACTCTCTGATGGATCGTTAATTAAGTTTTCCAGCAGGGAAAAAAAAAAACAAAAACCCCTCTTTCTTGCCTGGGATTTCATTCTGCTCACAAAGATTAAAAACTGCAGCTAATTAGAACAAGACTGGCACGCAAGGGAGGAAAGAAAAAAGGGCTGGCTACGGCTGGGAGGGGACAGAGTCCTTCCACAAGCAGGTACAATGACTCAGAGCTGATGAACAACCCCGCTGCCTTCTCTCATTCTCTTCTTCTTATTTTTCCCCCTGATAATTTTCAGTTCAAATTAATTATTTTCTCCGAAGCATTTCTGAGGGGCAGGGGAGAAAGGATAACATCGACC
>WHYT01017906.1:213850-260130 GCA_009806455.1 Tetrax tetrax | reverse complement strand
GGCAGGCGGGACGAGCGCTGCTAAGACACAGGGCAGGGCAGCTCTCCGCAGCCTCCTCGCGGAGATGACACGCAGGCAGGGATGAGTCAGGCTGGCAGCGCTGTGCAAACAGGCTAAAAATAAGACAGGGTTATTGCAGATTAATGCCACCATAAAACGTATTTCACTGGCCATTTAGCAGGTGTTGATCGTAAATATTTGGGATTAAAAATAAACTTTTCTGCTGTGCCACTGTATTGGCGGTTCTGCCTCGCTCACCTTCCCCGAGCTGGAGGCAATGAATCAGCCGCGGCGCTGGTTTAATCGTGCTCCAAAATGGAACGGGGACAACGCACCTGCTTCCTGGGCACCCTCCTGCCGCGCAGGATTGAGAGCACCCTCTTACCAAGCAGCAGCACCCAGACCTCTACTGCTGCTACTGCAACGGCGCCGAAGGAGCCCAGAGCCGGGGTGATGGGCACCACGCGTGGGACGGGATGCAAACCACCGGCTCTAACGCCCTGACAGCGCTTCCCAGGATGAGGAGAGCCTCCGCCTGCGCCCCGAGTCCTGAGGGCTAGCTCAGCCCTCACCCACACAAGCGTGGAGTCGGTCCCTGTGGAAACGGAGTCAATCCCTGTGGAAACAGAGTCAATCCCTGTGGAAACAGATCCGACGGCACAAAAATGCCTCCGAGAGGACCATTGCTTTTAGCGACAGAGCAATTTGGATATTTCCGAGCCCTGGCTCTTTCTGGGAGTGAAGAAAACGTAATTCCCTTGGCTGTTTAACGGGCGCGGTGCGGGGAGGGCAGTGCTAACGGAACACCGGCTCTCCAGAGCCGGGACCCAACGTGGGCACAGCACCCGCAAGAGATGACAAGCGAGCGAGCAGCAGGCACGCGCCCTTCCTCCCCGCGAGGATGACTGCGGCCCCAGACACCCCAGGGAGGTTTCCCGTCAGTCCCCTCAGAGCACAGCAGCAGGGCAGGTCTGAGGGAAGAGGTGAATGTTTTACGTGGCCAAGAGAAATATCAGCGTCGTTAAATAACACCCACGGAGTCGCCGCGATCCACGAGTTTTCATTACGCTTGGAAATCAAACTCTCTGATGGATCGTTAATTAAGTTTTCCAGCAGGGAAAAAAAAAAACAAAAAAACCCTCTTTCTTGCCTGGGATTTCATTCTGCTCACAAAGATTAAAAACTGCAGCTAATTAGAACAAGACTGGCACGCAAGGGAGGAAAGAAAAAAGGGCTGGTTACGGCTGGGAGGGGACAGAGTCCTTCCACAAGCAGGTACAATGACTCAGAGCTGATGAACAACCCTGCTGCCTTCTCTCATTCTCTTCTTCTTATTTTTCCCCCTGATAATTTTCAGTTCAAATTAATTATTTTCTCCGAAGCATTTCTGAGGGGCAGGGGAGAAAGGATAACATCGACCATTCCCTCCTGCTTGTCTCCCATTCATCTCTTGGCCAAATTTGTTTGCTGAATGTTAAAAAATAAAAACAAACTCAAAACTCAAATAAAACCTGAAGAATGTAGTTGAAATAGGTATTGATGGAGACATATCTGTTGGAACACGGAAGCAGCATGAAGCGTGGCAGTAGTTCGCTTTCAGTCCCCCACAAACACGCACACCGCACCTTTGGACGCGTGGCGTGGTGGCGTGGGGCGTCCCTTTGCCTCGCGGAAAGACGCCTGCAAGGAACAGCCCGAGCCGTCCCAGCCGTGCCACCGCTCCCCGCTCAGCCCGCTCGCGAAAGGTCTCCGACTCGTTGCAGAAGCACAGGGAAACCCAAACAGGAGCCGAGCCAGGGCTTCCTTCCTTCCCCAGAGGGCTTGGGGGCAAAAATGTCCCCCCTCGGATCGCTCCCAAGGAGGGGAAGCGCTGTCTGGGATGTGGACACGGGTGAACGGCAGCAGGTGGGGGTCCAGCCCCGCGATGCCGACGAGCGGCGGCACGACCGCGGCCCAGCACCAGCACCGTCGCGCCGCGGCCTCCCTGGTCAGCAGATTTCAGCGGTTTCAGCCCTGCAGAGCCTCAGCACGTTCCTCCGCCGTGTTTACACACAAAATTCACCCCCTTAATTAGAGCAGGCTAATTAAGCCAGCACAATCCCATTTCCCCCCCCCCCCGCAGTACGTGCGGCCGCATCCAGACAACGGCGTGACGGAGGCACAGCGTGCTCCTGTAAGGCCGGGGGAATAATCGCCTCGCTGCGGGGACAATAACAACCCTGCCGGCCTCTCCGTGTCCTCACAGACCACAAAACGCACCGTTTCCCACCGATCCCGAACGCTTTTCCTCCCTGGAAAACGCCTCGTGGCTCTGGGCCTCGCCCGGGAGCAGACGGAGCCGCTTTGGCCCGGCCGGCAGCAACATCTAGTGGCCATGTCCTGCTGCTGGGAGGAGGCCCCAGTCCCTGGCTGTGCTTTGAAAAGAGCTGACGGGGATTGATATAGGCTAATAGCAAAAAAATATAAAACGTGGAAGCTCAAAACATAAACAGGGGGAGCGGCTGGTGGGCCTTAGCCCCGTCCCCTCAGGCCTGGTGGAGCGGCCATGGGGGCGGGGGGGCAGCACGGCCCGCACCGAGGAGCGGCAGGCCAGGCCCCGGGGAGGGGTGCGGGGGGGGTCCGCCCGCGTTTTGGGGCGATCCCCTCGCGTTCGGGAGGCAGGGAGCCCCCCCTCAAAGCGGGCGCTCCGCGAAGCGCCCGTCGGCCGAGGAAGTGTGTCCCTGCCGCCGCGCCGTCCGTATCCATGGCAACGGCCGGAGCGCGGCCCCTGAGCAACGGAGCGGGCCGCGCCCGGCGCCATGGCGGCCGCCGGCAGCCCCAGCGTGTTCCTGCTCTCGGTGACCGGGCAGATCGAGAGCGGGCAGGTGAGCGGGGACCCCGCTGGCTCCCAGGGGGGCGGGGAGCTCGGTCCCCCGCGGCACAGCCCGGCCTGGCCCTCAGCGGCGCGGCCCCCGGTAACGCGGCCTGGCTGCGGTCCTGGGCTCGGTCCTGGGTTCCCTGCGGCTGCCCTGTCTCCGTCCGGATGCCAGCGGCGCGGACTGGGTCTCAGACCCCGCCGACCCTGCCCCGACTCAAGCAACAGCAGGCTCCGTGAGCCAGGCGGGCCCTCAGCCCCGTAATTCCCCACCAACAGCCTCTCTCTCCCACAGTTCCCCGGATTTGACGACCTTTACTGCAAGTTCTGCTTCGTCTACGGCCAAGACTGGGTTCCCACAGCGGTAAGACCCCACTGCCTGCCCCTGAAACCCAGCCCAGCTGCCAGGCTCGCGGGCAGCGCGCGTGTAAGGGGCTTCGTGCAGGCCCTGCCACGTTCTCCCCGCAGGGCCTGGAGGAGGGCATCTCCCAGATCACCTCCAAGAGCAACGTCGCGCCCACCACGCTCGTCTGGAACTTCCCCATCGACATTACCTTCAAGAGCACCAACCCGTCCGGCTGTGAGTGCTGGGGTGGTGGGGTCCAGCTCGCTGACCACGCGCCCCCTCACGCCCTCTTCTTTCGCAGGGCCGCAGATTGTATTGAGCATCTACGGACCTGACTTTTTTGGAAACGACGTGGTCAGAGGTTACGGAGCTGTTCATGTTCCCTTCACACCTGGAAGGTGAGTGACAACCTTGTCTTTCAGGACTGAAACAGAGATTTTTCTTCCAGTTACTATGTCAGTTCAGAAACAAAAGTGTTCCCCTATCTCCTTATCACGTTTGGTACAAAGAACATGGATTTTCTAGCAGCAGCCCCTGGGTATCAAATAATTTTTGGTAATCCTGCAGACAACTCTGAAGTCAAAACTGGGATGTAGGAAGCCCAAGTATGAAGCACAGTACATTACCTCTCCCCCAGTGTTCTTGGGGTCATTTCTTAAGTTCTGCGCGTCTCACGTTTGTTTTAGGCACACAAGAACCATCGCTATGTTTGTTCCAGAGTCCACATCTAGGCTGCAGAAGCTTACAAGGTAATAATTAAAGACTTTTTTTAATTTTTAAAAAAAGTCCTTGCTCTGAGTCACAAAGGTATATCCAGCTACTCACTGCTGCAGGCACGTGGATACTTCGTATCACAAGCAGACAGTAGGTAAAACTGTGGTTTTAGGTGTCCAGCCCTTTTGAAGAGCTTTCTTAAAACACATCAACTACCCGCCTGCAGCACTGCTAACTCACCTTTTTTTCATCCTCACGTTTGAAGCCTGTTGGTTGGAAAAAGAACCGATTGCAGCGGAGCAGACTGATACAGGAGTTCGTGTACTGAGCGGCAGCTCCGCGTTCCACAGGTTGATCCCTCTCAGCGCGGTGACTTGCAGAGGCGCTACTTAAACCAATTTTATTGAACACTGTAGCTGTCACTGCGCTGCAAGGAGGGACACTGCAGTCCATCCCTAAACCTCAGCCTAGCTAGGGGCTTTTCTCGAAGGACAGCCACGTTCAGAGCACCCTGGAAAGCAAAGGCAGAACAGGGAAAAACAATTCCCAGTTCTGGCTTTTGTTCCGTCTGGAATGCATTTGCTGTAACCTCTGTCTCGTTTGCACGCACATCCCTTGCGAAGCAGCAGCGTATGCGCAGTGTCTGCGGGCAGTAAGGTGTTTTCCTTCCATGGCATTGGTTAAGAACAGTCTGAACGCGCCGTGAGCTGCTGCTTGTGGACTGCCTGCACCAACGGAGCCTGCCCTTGTGTGGAGCCAGCTTGTGGTACTTTGGGTCAGAGTCCGCGTGGGAATCTCCACGCCTGACCGTCAGGATTCAACTGATGGGCTCTTCTTCTCTTTATGATCCCCTTTTTGTAGAATCTACACTCTTTACTTTGTATACTTTTGTATGATGTGCACCTCTGAGGCAGTCAAAGTATCCAGGCCTCTCTGTTACCCTGGGTAATCAA
The DNA here is from genome assembly GCA_009806455.1 of Tetrax tetrax. NCBI lineage: Eukaryota > Metazoa > Chordata > Aves > Otidiformes > Otididae > Tetrax > Tetrax tetrax. Next base: position 255,263 of record WHYT01017906.1, on the reverse strand, counting down.
GAGCTGAATCAGTTTCAAAAACATCTTTGCCATGAAAGATTCTGTCTAGCCCAGAAATAACTTGGATTCAACATAATGTGTACGAAATTGGTCTCATTTTTTTCCTTAGAGAGACAAAACTTATCTTTGATCAAAGTAGATCAGCAATAAAGTGAGTCAGCCTTCAAAACTCTCTACAGCAAACAAAAGCTGTGAGTCTCCATTTTGTTTTTTTAACGTGCATACAATGAACTGTATCAAATCTAAACACTAGTGAATGCATCCAATTAATTATTTTCTATTTTCTTCTCCAAGCTGGTTCACAGGGAGACGTCCAGAATTTACTGACCCCAGAGTGATAGCACAGGGAGAAGGAAGAGAAGGTAAGTCCCCTGCAACCCCTGCACGACAGCAGGCCACAGCTTGGCCACCCCTCTTCTGGTGACAAAAAAAGACCAGTTCCTGTTCCTACCGTGAACAGTCCTGCCTGGATACCTGAGGAGTTCAACAACTATTCAAAAAACCTCTCTTAACCATTTTTATTCATGTCTTTTTTTTTCTTCTAGTAACGAGGGTGCGATCCCAAGGCTTTGTGACCATTTCCTTCAACGTTGTGACCAAAGATATGAAGAAGTTGGGCTACGACGTGAGCCCGAGCGACATGCAGAACCCTTCCCTGGTGCCTGTGACGGAAGGGATTCACAGGCATTGAACTCAGGCCTGAGACGTCCCGAGGCTCACGGAGAAGTTACGCACTTTGGGGCTTTTGTGGCAAATGGAAACGAGTATCTGGCTAAGCTGGGAAGATTTCACTCGAGATCGTAATTCCAGAAGAAACAAGCCCATAAGGCGTTGGAATGATTACCCAAGAGCAATCCGTTCAGTAAGCACCATGAAGTATTATGCAAATTAATGTCACCAGGTAATATTTATCATTTTATGAGTAATATCAGACTGTCTCAAAATAAGACCTGTACAAAATATTTTTTATGAACAGCCTTTTGTACACTTTTTATATACTTAAAGAATAGGAAAGATTACAGTTTTCCTGCATTTAAAACATCACTGCAAAGCCAGTCCTTTTTCACTAGTGTTTTTTGTGGTAGAAATGGGAAATTGAAATGATTACACTTTCCAAATAGGGGGGAATATGGAAACACACTTCCCTGTGCCATGTGCTTCCCTCTGCACAAGCAACAGCAGTTTTCTTTTTAATCTCACATAGTCCTCTAGAGTTTGGGCAGCTAATTAACATAGCTCATGGACTGTAGAAACAAACCTTTCCACATTTTTTCAGTGAGGCAACTCTTCTATTTCCAGATTTTATCTCTGCATCAAGCTTCAGGAAGGAAAGAGAAGAGAAAAGAAAAAAAGGACAGCAGTTTATTTTAGAGGACTTAGGGAAGCCATGGTGTTAAACATATCCTTGCTGCATGGCTTTAACTTCTGGTAGAACAAACTGCATTTTAAGTGCAGACATTGCCTGAAAAATAAACTTTAGAGAAGGCTCTGCAAAGAGAGTGGAGTCTCAGTCAGCCAGCTGTGCGCGCAGCCAGACACGGTGTTTAGCTCCCGATGAGGTGCGACAGGCCCTGGGCTGCACGGGAGAGCGGGGAGCCGCAGGAAGGACGTTCTCCGCCCTTCAGGAGGTCCCTCCAGCCAGACGTGACACAGCTAACGTACCACGGCTTGCCTTGGCGGGGTTTCTTATCAAAAGGCAGGCAGTAAAAAAAAAAAAAAAAAAAAAAAAAAGCAACTGGGTGATGTTCTGCTAGGGTTTGTATTTGTTTGTGCCAGAATGGATGTTTCTAAGGCCTAACTCCTCCAGGATCTGCCGTTCTCACCGGTACAAAGGAGAAAGAAGCGTGTGCTACAGTGAAATGCGTAACTGCTCAGTCATTTCCATTTCAGTTTGGGCATGTGGTCTCTTGCATTGGACTGCAGAGACCAAGAGGGGGCTGCAAGAATGGCTTAACGTGACGCCGCTCTGTAAGCGAATGGCCAAGACCCCGACGCTGTAGAAACACAGTAAGGCACCGCGTTGGACCGCAGAGCCGCCAGGACACACACCAAACAGCGGTTAGAGAGAGCTGTTATTTCATGCTGAGCAGTGAGAGTGAATAAATATAATCTCTGAAAAGATAATGTGATCACTGTAATTTTGCTGTGAGCATTAGCATCTTTTATACTATTTATAAATACTTTTCCAAACATGATTACAGATTATTTTTCCTCTCTTTGTTTTTTCCTATCTTCTTGTTGTTGATTTTACACTTCCAGTGAGCTCCTCCACCAGTTGTTCTGGCAACTGCTGTAATCTCTGCACTGAGTCATGTTGGATTCCAAATTAGTAAGTATTTCCTGTTGGCTCTGAGGAGATGCAAGGAATTTTGTTTCCCTTTCAAAAGTATCTGGGAAGGAGTTAGCTACAGTAGCAGGATAAATATCTCTGTTTGAAATACTTGAAAGACAAACATTAAACCTACTACCGCTTAAATCTCTCCTTTTTCCCTTCAGCACAGTTACCTGCCCCCATTCCAATTAGAGCAAAACTGCACAACAGAGATTCCCGTCATGAGAAACCTGTTACACCCGGATAAAGCCCAGACTTCACACCCAGAGGGGCGCAGTGAATTTATTCACACCCGGGATTTAAAAAAAAAAATAAAATAAAACCCCCAAACTCCATAGAACAGTATTTAAAGTGTGTGACTCTAAGCAGATCCCACACTGCTGAGTGCGTTATTAGGGGGTGTTGCTGATTGTCTCTGGGTTTTGGGGTTGGGTTGTTTTGGGGTTTTTTTTTTTCTGACTCCTGAGTGTCTCCAGCAAGTTTGAGAACCTCACATACCTTCTTCAAGGCCTCAACGTGTTTATCCTGCGAGCGTTCCACTGCGGGAGCTTCTGGCTCTGACAGCTTGCTCCTCACACAAGGGCACGCGTAGGGGCAATGTTTTCAGTACGCGTTTCCCGAGTTCAATCCTGTTTCTTTGTTCTGAGAGGCACCCGTTGATCTCTCCCATAAACATGCTTTTCTCCCAGAGACAGGCTTGCTGCTGCCGTTATAATTTTCTGGAAAGCTGTCTCTGGTTTAAGTCTTTGGTACTGAGCGTTTGCAGCTGTTTCGCCCCGAAGAGAATCTCTGCTCTCGTGACAGAGGAGTAAAGACAGACAGGGCACTGTGCTGCAGGAGCGGGTGACGTTAATAAGGAAGAGATTTATGACCCGTAAGCGTTCCTCGCAGCGAGCGTTAAAGGTTAAAAGAACCCATGCTTCAATAACAGCCAAACCCCAGAAAAACCCAGCCTTGCTATAGTGGAGACTCAAAGTAACTTCCTCTCGCCCGCTCTCCAGGCAGCTGTAACCACCCTGCTCGTTTACGAGTTAATCACTCTCCCTTTATTCAAAACTGGACTGAAGCTCCCAACCCCTTGTAGCACAGATGGCACCGTGAGGCTGTCAGTCTCTCCCAGACAGTGAAATTGGCCATTAACCCCCTCATTCGAGATGGGCAGGGAAAAAACTCTTTATTCCGCACATGTGTCCTGACACAGGCGGGGGCTGCACGGCCATCAAAGCAGAGCGAGACCCACCAGAGGTGAACGAAGCCTGCGGGACAGTTGAGGGCTTCGCAGAAGTCTCTCTTCTGGTCTGGAGGAGCTTTGGAGAGCGCTGCCCAGCACGCAGGATGGTGCCCACTTCACGGGCAGGTTTTCCTGCTGTCACCGCGGAAGCCACCCTGGGAGGGAGACAGCCAAGGACATGGTTTTCCTGCTTGATATTTGCAGCCCTTTCTATCAAAACTAGAAGCAGCAGCAGCATCTCCTGCCCTCTCGTGGCAGTTTTCAACCTTTACGGAGATGTTAGTTGTTGCTAATAACAATCAGCTAACAAGATCGCATGAAGGATTCCCAAGTTTTGCCCTGTTCCTACACGGAAAATTGCTCAACACAACAGTGCCAGCTGCCCTGCCGCTGCCCCTCGCCCTGAGAGCACGGGGCGAACGCCTCCCAGCGCGACGAGCCGCCCGGGCTGCCGCACAGCGAGCGGGACCGAGCCAGAAATCTGTGCGTCGGCGAGCGCTCGAGAAACCGTCTCTGTCCTGAGGCTAGCAAGGCTGGTTTACAACAGCAGTACTGCAGCAGCTAGAACTTATCTCCTTCTGAAAACGAGAGCCTCGCACACGGATTAAAGCTGACAGCAACCGCTCCCCAGCAGCAGTGTCTGTTTAGGAGCAGGAGCCTCCCGTGAAATACTCTAAAGGAAAGGGGAAAAAAAAAGTAAAATAAAACTCAAACCCACAGAAGCACAGGAGAGTCAGATTTGAAGAAAACTGGAGCTCCAGCTCCAACTCTTACCTGGGCTCATCACCGTCGGCGGTTCAGCCAATGGCAAACCAGCTCCAGGACGACGGGACCGTGCCGAGGTCACCGGAGCGTCATGCCAGGACCCGCTGCCCAAGGACACGGTGGGCTGAGCGCCCTGGATGTGGGTCCGTGGGGAGACAGCTGGGGTGGGAGATGGGGGCAGCATCAGCGGTGACAGAGCCAGGCTTGCACCCACAGCTGCAGCTGTGACTGGCCAGGCACTGCCAGTGTCCTAGAGCACCAGTAAGAACCACAGCAAGCGTGGCAGCACCAGTGGACAGCACCGAGCAGCGGCTGGAGGAGCGGGTGGCCACGGCAGACCACGCAGGACATCTCCAGGGTGACCTTCAAACACAGCAAAGGAACCGATCCCCCCCATGAGAGCAGCAGGAACCACCCCTCCTACACCCACCGCCCAGCCCGGCTGGAGAGCCAGGGAAGAAGGCTGCAGAGAAGGGGGGGTGCAACAAACCCGCTTTCACGGAGGGGTGCGAGCGATTCAGTCTTGTCCTTCAGAGGGAGGATCAGCAGAAGCATCTAACTGCTGTAGGCTTCTATTTTTATACCTCTATCCAGGCCAAGATATTTAAGTACCCAAATTCACCTTGGAGAATTTCACTATGTTTTAGTGCCAGACTTGCTAATGAAGATATTAAAAAAAGCAAAAATATCCCCCACTGCCATCACCCAACACCACCCCAGCCAGCCCACGGTCTCCTAGGCCGTATGTGCTGTCACACCAAGGCAGAATTCTCTTCAGCTTGGTTAAACCACCCCATTTCATTCCCCAGCCAAAAAGCCCTTCACAAAGAACACGGACCCCATTGCCTCATTTTCACAGGTTCCACGTTCCCACCCCGAGGGGGCACAAAAAAGGCATCTAACCATTTTCTGTCTTATAAATGACCAGAGGCGGTTCAGCCACAGCGCCAAGGGGAATCCCACGTGGGTTAGTGACAGCGTGGGTCGCGGGACAGGTCCCCACTGAGTCAGCATCCAACGTCTTTGCTCCAGGAAGGTCCCTGCTGCCAGCAACAGGACCTGGGCTGGATCGAGCGCTGATGGGACCTATAGCAGCTCCAGCATGCAGTTTTTCAAAAGGGCTTAAACCCACGATGCCATACCTGCTTGTGAAGATCTCCCAGAGCATATTTAAGCTTTTAAACTGCAAAGCTGGCATCAGCACCGTCCCGGTGAGATTTCATGTCAGGCAGCAGCAGGCAGCGAGCTGAGAAGACAAACTCCACCTTTACCACCGCTTTACTCCAGCTATTTGAAACGTCATCGATTTTCTTTCACCTGAGAATAGCAACGCACGCGGCTCCACCAGCAGCACAAGCGTTGAGAACAGATCAGGGAGCGTGTCCGGGCTGCTTTTACAAGCGTTTGCTGAGCAGCCACAGGTGATTTTGTAATACCTGCTCCCTCCGCCCCCAGCACTTCATCCACGTCTGGCGGCACACGCCGCCTTCGCCCCTCTGCACGTGGAGGCGTTACGAGTACCTCTGCTCCGCGCGCAGCGGCAGTCTGGTGGCCAAGACGACGTTTGGGTGCTTTAAAAAGATTTTGCACTTCAACAGCATTTCTGATCAGAGCTTCAACGCACGTCACAGCGAACAATTCTGCTGGTCACCAGTTTACTTTGGAATAAAGTTGCACCAGCTCCCCGCCCCAGCCCACATTAAGCAGCCGCTGGGGATAGGATAGATTTTCCCCTAATCTCTTCAAAGAGACACTTACCAAATGTCTGAGGGTGCCACCACTCACTCCAGGTTTGGTACAGCTCCGGGCTGCCCCGAGCGAAGCCAGAGGATGTGCCATCTCCCTGCTCCCCCAACTCATAATTTACTGTTTCAGTCTCTGCAAAGCACCGGGTTGTGTTGCACTGGTGGGATGCCAATGCCCTATTGATCACCAGACTGCTGCCAATTAACTGCCCTAATGGGTAATTGGCAAGGATGTCTGAAGCACCGGAGGGAACTTCCACTCACTGAAACCTCAAGTCTTCAGCAATTACAGGGTACAATCGATTGACAGCAAAACACGAAGAGACAGGATTGCTACCACCGTGTACAACACCGGCTCTTCGCTATTTATCATCCTGAGCTCCCAGACAAACTTGTGTCTTTACAAAATCAATCTTCACTCGTGTCCCAACTCACGAGGCAGGGAGGAGATTACCTGGAGGACTTCAAAAAAGCGGAAGTTTTTCGCGTGAGGGGCTGTATAAATCATGTTGGTTCTCCGAAACGTAGATTGCAGGCAGTTGCAGAAGTCTTGCCAAAGCCATAGGACGAGCTGGCCGAAGCCATTTTCCCACAGTTTGCTGAAAACAGGCGGAAGAGCAGATTTGCACCACTCAGCCCAGCACAAACAAAATGTAACGGCAATGTACGTATTCAGCAAAAATGCTTTGGCAACACCAGTGCGGATGAGGGCAAGCCTCTAGATAATACTTTATCCAGACAGCCCTCTTCCTCCGCAAAAGGAGGGAAATACCACCTCACTTCGCAGAAGAGGAAGAGGAAACCCGGGCCAAGGGGAGAGCAGCTCGCCCAAGGGCAGAGGAGACAGATCTGGCTGCGGCTGAGCCTTAACAACAGGCTTTATCAGCTCAGGCTCCCGCCAGCATTTCAAAATGGGCAATTTCAAGAGGCCAGAGTAAAAGAGTGAAGAAATACCAACCACACAGAGAGACAGACTGGCTAGAGGAGCAATAAACACACATGCACAGAGAGCCCTTCTGCGCAGCAGGGGAAAGCATCCTCCTGTAAAAATGAGGGGTACAAAAAGCAACGGGTATCTGGGTTGCCACCCTTGGCAGAGGAGGTTTTTCTGTTTTCCTTACCGGCCCAAACACAGAAGCAAAAGGAATTAAGATCTGACCGGAGGCGGCCTCATTCTGCAGGGAAACTAGAATGTTACTGCGGCAGTGGGTTTGCACAACACCCCCAGCCAGCTCTGCACCACAGATCTGAAACCAAAACGCGAGGACAGAACGGACACAAATTCCCCACGGCCGCCTTTCCGAGAGCCAGGTCTCTAGCACCACTGCAGTTTCAGCATTAAGAAATTAAGTATTTGATTAGTGATCAGTCTGATTGGCAGTGAACCATAACTACAGGAAACCTGGAGAGGCAGCTCTTGAAATAGCCCGCTAAGAAAATGCTCTTCAATTTAAATCATCCAGAATTAGAAACTGAAATCACTTCCCAGCTGGAGGCGGGCTCGCTGCTGCCCTACGTGCAAGGCCACCTGACGATGGGGCAGAGCCAAGGCTGCGGGAAGGGCAAGGCTGAACTACTGCAGAAGCGGGACGCGAGGACTCCCAAAGCCAGTTTTGTCACAGTTCCCCAACCCTTACTCCACGAGCGATGGCTTTAGAGGTCACGCCTTCCCCAGACTTCTGTCTTGACATCAACACAGAAGCCCGCGCCGAGACAGTACTCCGTCATCCCTCCAAAAGCGCTGTTTAAAGGATAATGCGGTTTAAAGAAGCAATTCAGCCACCTGCAACACAACAAGTCTTCGTTTTTATTGAGTTAGTAAGGTCTCAACTGATTCCGGTTTAGGTGGTCTATAAGAAACCCTCCTTTCTCGTCGTAAGAGCAGGCCTGCCCCAGGAAAGCGATGAACGCGCTGAAGAAATCACATTGACAATGTACAAGAAGCATTACTCAATAACGGTTAGATTCCTCCTAGCACCTAGGGACTTTTAGCACAAACCTTAAACCATCTCAACCAATCCATCAACTTTCTGGAAAACTCAATCAAGCGTGGCAGCAACAGGTTTTTTTTTGAATGGGGTTATAAACATTACGCAGAGTCCGGAAAAAGCAACACGGCTGGAATATAAGCAATACAATTTTAATTCTGACCAGTCACCTACAAACCCCTTGTCTTTCCACTGTTCTGATGGCATTATTAAATATCACATTTGTGACATCGCTCGGGAAAAATGACACAAAGATACAGACATTATGATACAATAGTACAAATGATAAATTATTTATACAGTAAATAATGTCAATAGTCAGCACAAATTCATAAAAAGCAGCCGGCTCCCAGTATTATGAAAACAGTTTGGTAAATATTTAAATTGTAACACTTGTAAAGGAAGCGAGTCTTGTGAGATTCTGCTGTGAAAAATAAACCATATATTTCTCCACCATTTGTGCAATATTAATACATACAGTACACATTAGAAACTGTAACAGCAAAAGGGAAGATGGATAACAATAGTTGTCTCAGCTACGGGACTTCAAAAAGACTGTAAACACCACAACCCACCATGGTTTTCCTTCCCTGTCCCCTCAGCGTAGTTTAGTTTCTATATAGTATAAAACTGAATAAATAACTGAGCTTATTTTGGGTTTAAAATTATGCCAAGGTTTTTTTTTTTAGTTTTTTTTTTTACAAAATATTTAACACTTTATCTTTGGTCAATTTGACCAGTAAGGCTATCTTGGGATACTAACATTTTAAAAATCAAAAGCACTTTTAATATTTGCAAGTGAGAAAAGAAGGGGAAGAGGGAAACGCATTTGGAGAAATACGCCAGAGCAGATGCGATCGGATACGCACACGTCCTCCACGCAAAAAGAAGTGGGAGGGCGGAGAGGGAGGAAGAATTATTCTGGAGAGCAGTTAAATTATTGCAAAAAAAAGAAAAAAAAAAGAAAAAAAAAAAGATTGACCATTCTGGACACAACTGAAGCTTCACCTGGCGAGGACAGCAACCACCGCTCAGGGCACGCGAGAGACAGGGACGTCTCCAGCCCAGGAGCCGAGCAGATTTACCAAACCAACCGCTCACCCTCCGGAACCCGGCTCCTGCCACGACTCCCACGTCAGGCTGGGAACCTCAGCGCAGTCAGTCCTTATCCTCGCGCTTCGCAGCGCCACAGTCCGGGCTGAGCGCTCCTCAGAGCGCCCTGTCGCGGTCTGTTGTGCGATATATGTCTAGAGATATAGATATAAAACGTAAAATAACGCAGCTCTTACAGAAGTGGCTTGGTAAAAGCAACAATTTGCCATTCAGCAGTTTCATTAAGCTAGGGCTCCCTACCAACAGCACGTTTTTATCAGTTCACGGTGACAGATCATATCAGGACTCTGAATTGTTGATGACTTTGTCATTTTAAATACTTACTATCAACCCCATCTTGCCTCCAAAAACAGTTACCTAGTGTTTAACGAGAGGATGCGGTTAGAACTTTTTGGCTGAATAGACAATGCCCCATCTAACTATTGCAAATGCATTCCGGTGACAGGCTAAGGGAAAAACATCAAGTGGACCTCAATTCCACCGCTGACAAAATTAAACTAGAAAAATAATGAAGGATAAATCTTGCCACAGATCAATTGGAAAGCACTTTCCCTCCCCCATCCGCAAGAATCACACCCTTCCTGGTCTACACTTTTCGTAAGTTCAACAACAACAAAAAAGTAAAGTATTTTTCCTTACTCTGAAAGGCAACATGAATGGTTTTTTGTTTCTTTTTTTTTTTTTTTTTTTTTAAAGACATACTGGGTGTGGACAGTAATTCTCTTTCCTCCTATATAAAACAAGAGCAGACGGATGTTCTGAATCCTACTTGCAGATGCAATAGTACTCAAGAGGACAGAACAATCTGCGCAGAAACATCCACACATTTAGCATTCCGTATACTAATAGAGCTACACTGACCTACACAGCTAAAATCTGTGATTGTACCCTAGATTTGATAGTCTTTCAGCCTCCCCTACCCACCAAAAGACACAACCCAGTCCCTTCCACGTTAGCCAGTGCCTCTTTCCGGCGGCACACGACCCTAGACTGGCACAGTCCCACACAGCATCATGACACCAGCACACACAACTGCGGCAATTGCTTCCAGCTTCTTCGTTTGGTTTGGTTTTTCCTTAGGGAAAGGCCACCAAGATGCATGAGTTCATTCACAGAGACGCCCTCGAGGCGGTAGCGAGCACTGGGACATCCCTTTCCACATGCTCTGCAGCCGTCGGCGTCGCTTGCGGAAGCGGCGCTCAAACGTTGCCATCTTTGAGAAGGCCAGGTTTCCACCAGAAACGCTGGCTGGAACCTGAGCGTGGTTTAGTGCCGAGGAGTCCAGGCATGCAAGTTAAAATGTACAGTCGAGCTTACAATTAATAGTTGTAAATGGAACCGGGTATTAATATGGAGCGCACCTTTCATTAAGAAAAATTAGTCAATAAAATTCGTAAGTCGTGTTTGTACATTAGAATTTTTAACATCTCAAGAAGTATTACAAGAAAAAGCAGTCTCTCTTCCGATCTTCACAAAGGCTCAACGTCTGTCCATTTTGGTAATCGGAAAAAGGGAACAAATCAAGGGAAAGGCGACTTTAGTGTTTTTTTCTTTTTAATGTAGTCTTAAATCACGTTATGCTCAAATTCAATTCATCTAAAAATAATTAGTCACGAGAATTTGTTTTGATTTGCATTATGAATACTTCATTTAAAAGTAAATATTTTAGTGTTAATCTTCCCTTTTAAACTCTCTTTACAGAAACAAAGAGCTAAAACCATAAATAAGAGGGCATTAAAACCATAAAAATGACATTTGCCAATATCTTAATTTTTCAGCCAGACTTGATAAATCTATCAAAACCAGACAGTTAAATAAGAACCACATTATAAAAATTAGCAAAAAAAGGACTATTAGGTAACTCTGCAAACTCAAATATGAAACTGTACTAAACAAAATATGTGCAAAAGTATACAAGAGTAACTGCATATAGCAAGGTTAAGCCTGAATTAGTTTTAAAGCTTGCCCCAGTGAAATTGAATTCAAAGTTGTCCCACTGTATTTCTTTTTTTTCTTTCAACTCACATTGTAAGTCAAATAAAAACAAAATACACATGATAACTTCCAAACGAAGCTGGTACTGGACAAGCACAGAGCAGGACACTCACTCAGCACGAGTGCAGCATGCCACTCACAGAGAGTTCCTCAGGAGTCCTTAGAGAGTAGTGTACAAATTCAACACTGCATACAACAGCACACGTTACACCTGACAACTTGAGAATGTTCTTGGGGTTTTTTTGTCTGTATACTTTTTTTTGTTTGTTTGTTTTCCTTTTGAGACAAGCTTGCTTTCTCGGTCAAACCTCTGATAGGAAAGCAGTGTGATTTTGCATTGCAATGTTTAATGCATAAAAACCAGCCACCTGGGCCCTCCAAATCGTTCTCTTCTAAGAGTAAGGACTATGGGTGAACCAACAGTCTAGAACTGTGTATAGTTATGTGCAAAACATTCACTAGCACTCTGAATCTCAGGTCTATCGTATGGGCATAAGAAGTGACAGATGCAGGGAAATAGTAATTTCAGGATCCAGCACATCATCTGACATCTACAAAATAGCCAACGGAGTTTAAAATGGCAGGTTCTCCCTAGAAAGTGTATTGAAATGATTAACAAAGTAACAAAATGGGCAGAATCTAACTTTGGTGAAAAGTCTGAACATTTCACGTAATGCTCAACAAGCCAAAGTAAGGTACCATCCGTAGCAAAGACTAGATTTAGATTAACTGGTAAGTAGAGACAACTCTTCAAAGATCATAACTGTAAACTGCAAATCTACTTCCAAGTCTCTTACACACCGTTCAGTCCACACAGGCCACGTTCGTTTCGCTGTAAAGACTTCAGCCTGGAAACACTATGAAAAGAAAGTTCCTTTAATGGGGTCTTTATAGGAGAAAAGGGTTAGTTGTATTTGTAGACTGGGACGCTGACGGCGGGATCCCTGTACTGTGAAGAGGTTGGGTCATTGATCCTGCAATGCTCACGTTCAGCCCCTGGCCCATCCTTGTTATGGACGCCACAGCGCCCATAGCTGGTATCGGTGCCATTCCCACGGGCACTGGGGCCATGGAAGACAGAGGTATTGGCTCCATGCTTATCGGTGGCACAGCACTGAAAGAAGGGCTGGTTCCCATCACCGGACTCGCTCTCATCTGATTTAGAGTGAGTGGCTGAGGCTGATTCACTTGGAAGGGGTTGATTGGAGTTGGTGCTGTAGCAGCGCCTAGTTTTGAGAGAAGAAGGGGGAAGAGGGAAAGAGATCGCACCTCCAGAAACACGAGGTTTTGGAGAGCATCTTTTCTGGCAAGGAATGCACCTTCTGGACATCCCCACATGTTCCCAACCCCAAAACACCCTGCGGAGAAACTTGCGTGGATGCCATTCGGCAAACAGGGCTGCACTGGTGCACAAGTACAGCCTGTTTCCTTCAACACAGCAACGCCACGAAACGCCCCTTTACTGACCAGCAGTTTCTACTTCTAACAGCAGTCACTGGAGAGACAGGTTCTAAATCCTGGTTACCTGGATCATGCCTAACCACAACATCCAAATCAGGTTTAGCTTTTTTTTTTTTTAACGCTACTTAGAATTTGCATCACAGAAGAGAACTGCAGGCTCTCTGTACTCCTTTATTGCAATCTGGCTACTGCAGATTTGTGTGTTTGCTTCAAGATCTCATCCAATCAACCCCATTTAGAAGCTGTGCATGTTGCTGGCACCGAGTTTTGACAAGAATGCATAAAGTAAACAAGTTGTTTCCGAATTACAGTGGTGCTAGAAAAAGCAGAGAAGTTTCCCAGCGTTTGAGGTTCCCTGGACTGCTGCCAACACTACGAATTCCTTTTACCGTATATGCATAGCGTTATTTGGATGGCCCAGTGACCCCTTACAAACTTTTTGTAGTAACCGGTAATGGCAGATACACAGACTTCCTCTTGCTAAACACTGCCAAGGCCGGTCAGAATTACTGTTTTTTTCCTACCCAAGGAGTTTAATAAACTGTCATTTTTTCCCATTGGAAGAGTGAAGAAAATAAATACCAAAACAGCGCTTTAAAGTATTTCACCATCCTAGTGTCACACTGAAATTTCAGTACATATGAATAGCTTTTAAAAAACACATACATCTTCCAGGCATTTAGTGTCACCATCTAAGTCGGCTATAAATAAAGACTCACTTCTAACAGGGGCCAATTCACAGAACCGCAAAAGCCTATTTTTTTTTTCCCAAAGTACACCAAGAGCATGTTTTGATGAAAACTGGTTTGTCACGCTCATCTAAAGACAACCTAACAAGCGATCCACTAAATGATCCTGCAGAGTTTGCTCTCTGGAATCTCAGTGCTGTAGCACAGCAGCAGGGCAATTTCTACCTGCTCCCAAAGAACCTACTGCCTACTACCCTGCCAAGGGATTCTCTGGTGGCACACGTTCACATCTTACCTGTTCTGACAACCCATCAGCTTTAGCTCAGCCATTTTTAATAACCCAAAGCCGCCTTCTAACACAGATCATTTTGAGGGAGCAAATGCAAAAGTGGAAGGAAAACTGCTTGAACAAAGCTCAGCCAGCAGATCAGCTGCAGACGCAAGAGCAGAAACTCCGCGCTTTCAGGGTCTGGCAGTACACCTTGAAACCATGATGCCTCACCCTCCTGCTCTCAGTCATGATCTGTTGGCTGAAGTAATCACAAAAAATAAGTCAAAATCAGCTTACATTAAACCAAACAGGACTGAGTTATGCAGAGTTTTCCTATAGGAAAGGAAAGCTAAAAGAAAAAAACTGAAGGAACGTGCAGAAACAGACCTGGTGCCAAGAATGGATTCAGTGAAGTAACAGGTTGTGGCGGCTTAGACACCAGCGAATCCAGGTTCACCAAAGCAGCATTGGGGCCCAAAAAAGACTCAGGGGTTTTCCGAGCTGCGCTTTGTTTCCCTGATGTCATGCTTGAGTGTTGGGAATCAAAGAGATCAGGACTTGTGGTACCGCTATGCTGAGCTGGCAAAGTGGAACCTGATTCAGCTGAAACAACACAAGGAGAAAAAAAAAAAAAAAACAAACAAAGCTTATCTCATTAATCTACATAGTCAAGCAAAGAAAACCTACAAGTTTCTGACAGCAGAAATGTTTTTAAATCTCATGTTTGTATTAGTCAGATTTAAACGTTTCAGGACACATTACGCCCTTACAGCATGCAAGCAGATAGGTGTTCTTAGAAGAGCATGAAGAAGCTACAGAGTTGCAGTGCTCTACTGAAGGCGCTACCTGAGTTGCTCTGATTAATATCCTCACAACTGTGCTACGACAGACGGGACTAAGAGTCTCCCAGGAAAAAGTACAAAAGCCTTGGCGTCTGCCCTTGCACTACACCACTGCTGCGCCCTTCTCAGCTAGATTCCACCCAGGTTTTCTCTTTTGTGTTAAAGAAGCCTAGCCCAGCTTTGAATTGGTCACCATTCTTTCAGGCAGAACCATCCTGAAAGTACACAGTAACAAAGCACTTACATGTTAAGGTCTGTCAGTTTTTATTTTAGTGACTAATGATCAAATTAAAAAGAAATTAAGGCATTCACAGAAGTGTATTTTCCCATACTCCTACTATTGTAACACAACAGTATTTATACATTTGAAAAATTCAGTGAGCATTGTTCTGTTTGACTCTCTGAGCACAAGCCATACTCCAAACACATTGGATACTGTAAATTTAGAAGTCAAACAAATTTCTGGGTCAATGCAGCGAAAGGTTACAGAGTAAAATTCTATGGCTTACCATGCAAAAGGCCCATTCTCCATAAGTTCATGCAAAGGCCAAAATGTTAACAATAAGTTTTTACTGCTGCATTATCACCCGCTTTAATCGTTTTCCTTTATGAAAGTCAATTTTTTTTTTAAATGAAGAATAAGAGACTTTTGCTGCCGAGACTATTACCCAAACTGTTCACGTACTAAGGATTTGATTCATACCTGGCTTTTTGGAAGTTCGAAGTGTGTCAAATTCAGAAAAATCATCTTTAACTGTACCATTCAAATTACTGAAGAGGTCAAAAGATGTACTTCCTGTTCAAAACAACAAGACAGCCCTGTCATTAAGAGATCTTCGGTTGCACTACACCCCTGATCCGACTGAAAGCGATTTCTAACCCATTCATGTTACCAAAAAGCCACTGTCAGGTTCCAGGGTAGCAGTTCAGAGCAGCTGGAGTGCTCCTACTCTTACCCAGGACCAGGGAGACAGATAAGCTCGCAGAACTGTCTTTTCTTACAGGACTGCCCAAGTAATTCAGAGCAGTGTGCTTTTAAATCACAGTGTGAGGCACGTGTTAGCACGCTGGGTTTGTACTGAGTGTCTGGACTAGGCAGATGTACACAAGTATATATCGCTGCGGAAGAAGAGAACAGCAATGAATTTACAGCCTAAACTACAAAGGGTGTTAATCAGCCCTCAAGTAAAACACACTTCTCAATACAGTTCCAAAGGCAAACGTAGCACTGCTACAAGTGAAGTGATGATTTGACTTACGCTTCCAAAGTTAAAAGGAGCAGGAATGCAAGAGAAACTGTTATCTATGCCACGTAGAGATGGTAATGCCCTGTTAGCTGAAGCACCAGAACTTGCCCATAGTTTGCAACAAACAAAAAAGTAAACATTTTCAAAACGTGGACACATCCTTACCTCAAAATGGGGGAAGAAAAACCACACCTACATGAACAGCAATCACACTCCTGAAAAGCTTTAAAGTTTGTGCTTTTTTTTTGCTATTAGTTTACACATTTTTCTAATTTAGTGTTAACCTCAACACATTCCAAGCAAATGAAGGTACAGACTTAGCTCCATAAAGAGCGCAAAAAGACAAAAACCCAAGAGAACGAATGAAGGTTGTGTATAACAACAATACTTCTCATCAGGAGCAAAGATCCACCCTAGTTACAGAATCATTCTCATAATGATCCCGTTATTGCCCTTTGCCCAGTGAAAGGCTGATGAGACAACTTTCTGCAGTACTCAGACTCCTCTGTTTATGATGCACTGAGAGGAACAACTAGCAGAAAATGCATTTAGGATGCATTCAGCCACGGTACCAACATGAAAACACCAGGTATTAAGATTCATCAAGGCTGCATTAGTTACAGAGCATGAATAGACAATTACATCAGCACCTTCTGCATCTTACATCCTACAGAAGGGCTTAGGGTTAGCTTTCTCACCCTCAGTCTGAAGTGACAAACCTTCACTTGCACCTCTAAAAGTCTCCTCAGAGCATGGAGCTGCTCAGCCTGTCCATCTACCTCTGCAGAGACATATCCATCTGCATAGCTATTTATCATGACGAAAGGTAAAATTCTAGTATCATTCATTTCCAGAAATTAAGTCCTTGTCTAATTAAAGATAAAAACCCAACAGCAGCAGTAGTCATAAGCACTCCGCATGCGTCCATCCCTACCAATAAAAGAATGCAGAAGGGACAGAGCACGAACGAGCAACATGAACTCAGAGCTCCAAGTCAGAATAATCACAGCTGAAGTTCTTTTCGCTGCTAAGCTATTACAGCTCCCATTTATTTTATGGTCCAGTACTGCAAATTGTCCAGTACATAGCTTCTTTTAACCAAGTAATGCAAGAAAACAATTTGGATTTCACCTTCATTACTCAAATAATACAGATATGGGATGAGATCATTTCTCACCAGAAGTAGAGAGAGGTTTGTTTGCAGGTGCTGGTCCCCAAGGATCCACAGAAGATTTTGCTGCAGTAGAAGATGGCTGAGCAGGAGCCCAAGGGTCAACATTTTTGGACAAAGACTGAGCTGTGGATCCTGCTGGTGCTGCCCAAGGGTCAACAGAAGCAGCTGGTTTGGCACCTGCAAAAAAGAGCCAGCAGGAACACGAGTCAGTACAGTTCCACTTTGGAAAGCTTTCTTTGGAGATTCATCTCTCTTATCAGCCATTACTGCCAATAAATACCAAACATAAATAGGTGAAGCAGTTCAACATTAGGAATACTGATAAGTCTCAGATCTGTGTCATACATACTGAACAACAAGCACAAGTAAATTCTGCCCAAGACAGATGAAAAAAAACAAGTCTCCCATCTGAAAATAAATTTTAAAAAAATCTGCAGTTCCAACAAGAAAATAAAATTGCTTTTGTTACAGACATTGCCACAACAGACAATATCTGACTGAAGGTGACTTAAATCACAGGGTATATTTATGAACTCACGGGAAAGAAAGTTTTTAAAAAGGCAACACATAAAAGGTATGAAATATACAACATTAAGACTTTGACAAAGAAATCTGTAAGACTCAAAGGGAATAGAACCATACTGTTATTTTATAAAAATATAATCAGCTTCCCCAAGCTAGTTGTGCTTTTTTTAGTCCCGTTTGCAAGCACTCCTCCTGACACAGACCTAAGCTGCCCAATGATACTCCTTCCTATCTTTTTAAAAAACCAAATGCCTGTATGTTCAGCATTCCCATTTTCATTGAAAGATACTGACAACTCTTCATTCCTGCAAATTCAGATTACCAAACTGCTTGTAGATCAATGGGTTGTGCACTAGGTTGGGGCTTCCTAGTGTAAAATGACAAATTAAGGCAGTAAAGGAAGAAGGAAAGAGAAAGAAGCTTGCCTCACTATATACCATTTCCTGCCAGTTTTTTCTTCTTCCTCTCCAACCTACTAATTTATTGCTTTTCAGTTTAGGTGACCTCTTCTTTCTTCTACCATTAAACGGAACTATTTTGCCTTATCAAACCCCGGGACCACCGAAGGAAATCACACCTGGTGATCACTATGGTGATCAATTACCTTCAAGTCAGACGGTACACGCAAACATTTCCTTTTTTTCACATGAAACTTCTCAAGCAGTCACGGTTTCATTACTAAACAACTGTATAATCTAAGACTAGGACAGAATTATGCATGCAGCACAGAGCTATTCTCTTTAACCACCTTGCGGGTTTCAAGTTACTGCTAAATATTGTTTTATTTTTCAAAACTACGTACAAACCCCCTTGGCATCACAATGTTCTTGAAAAACAATTCAGTGCTACACACAGTGGCACAAATTCCAATTTGCAATGTTGGTCTTTGTCTCATTAATAGGCGGCATGGTCTTACTGCAGCTTCAGATCAGGGAACACTAACATTCTCCAAATGGGTCCAACTATTCCCACACCGGCACTTACATTTCCTTTATCCACCCTTAGTGCTGACTTATGAGCAATGCCACGCAAGAAATGCTAATGAAAGCACTTCCCATAAACAGCACCTTTCAAAAATGTCTTTTCTTTCACAAATAGAGTGCACAAAGTTAGAACTCTTGGGAAGATCCCTTCCCGTAGCTCCCATTATCTCTACTGAAACGCCAAAGCGCATGCAGGATTTGAGAAATACAATTTAATGAGTCACTCTACGAGCGGATTTATAAGCCTTCCATCTTCAAGACTGTCCTTGGGAGCCAAGCAAGCAGCAAACTGGAACAAGGGGGTGTTCTGTGGCATTAATAACGTTGGGAGCCACTGAGAGGAAATGCTACAGCTGCAACTGATGCAAGGAAAATCTTGTCAGAGGATGATATATCGAGCACAAGATTTGAACAAGGAGAATTTTGTTTTGTTTTTTAACCACAGAAAAATACACTGAACAGTCTTAGGGCCCGAAAGCTGGACAACTTCTGACTTCAACCTTCCAGTTTATCACCCAAAAAGAAAGAGATGACACTTAAAACAATGAACTGTAGTTGGTCCAGCAGCTATGCAGGTGCCTTTAAAACCACCATGAGGAAAACAAACACGCATTTCAGTAGTAAACTTCAAAATCTCCAACGGGAATCTGGATGGTGGTGTGCCAAATGCTAACGCAAATGATTTTGGGGCGTTTTATAGCAGAGATCATAGAATCACCAGCCTGAAGCCAAAGTGACAGAACTAAGCTGTTAGTCTTCAGGAAAAAGTTTCCATTTGCACAGAAACTCCCTGCCCCCTCAAAAACGAAAAAATCCAAAGCAAACAAAAAAAAAATAGATCCAGCTCCAATTCCACAGGCGTAGCAAGTTTAGCACATACCATGAGGAACCATCAGCTTTCTTACGCAAAGGGGTAACACCTTGGACTGACTTTGGCTAACCCAGAAAACAGCACACTACACAGGCAGCAAAACCCCCCCACAAAAGCAGACATGCAAAAAGGGCACTTAATTGCTCTTTAAGATGTGAAGCACTCCATCTTTCACTTCAGAAACAGATTCCATGGATTTAGCACCAAAAGCTTATGGGACACGGTGAATATTTTAAATGGTAACCTCAAATTTTTTGCTTAGCATAAAACTCTCCATTTCAACGATGTAACCATTTGGTTGGGATGGCATACACGTCACGTTTCACTAGGAGCAATTAAAGACACGGTAATTCAGATCTACGGCCTCCCTAACCACAGCACCCTGCCCCAGCACCATGCTAAACACTGGCAAGAGTCTACCCCCACCACGCTGCACACAGCTAGCAATGAAAAGCACGAGCATCCCCCCAGGATGAGACAAGTTGTTTTGCTGCACAAAGACAACAGAAGCTTCACTCTTCTCCTCTTTCTTAAGATTCAAAATGCACACACAAAACCCCAGCTGCTTTAAACACAGCAGCAGAGTGCAACTTCCATTTGTTTCTGCTTGGAAATGAGTTAGGGGAACGCTAGTTTTAGAGTACAGGAAACAATCAAAATGGAGTAACTCTGTCGTTATCAAGCACGACACTGTACATTGAGAAACTCCGAAAAGCTCAACATTAAAAAGCAAAAACTTTTAACTAAGCATTCCTTCTGGCACTTTATTCTTACCAAATGATTGCCATGGGTCAGAGGCAGTAGCTGCAACTGTGGATCCTCCCCAGGGATCAGTTTGGTTTGCAACAGCAGGAGGTCCCCAAGGCTCTGTTTTCTGTGGGGCCGGTGCCGAGGAGGGCAGGGCATCCATTAGGTCCAACAAAGTGGTATGCTGAGGGCAGGAATAAGCTGAGCTTTAATCAAGGGCATTACCAATCTGAAGTACAAACCCATGAGAGTGAAGAAGCAATTTATTTTTTTTTTTTTTTCCTTTTACACACCTGCATTGACTAGTAGTTTGAAATTTAACCCACATGGAAGAAGCTTTAAGCTACACAACAAAGCAATCCCAAAAGCATAAAAGAGCTCAGTATTAAGCTATTTTGTGTTACTGTATTTCAGCTTTTGGCAGCGTAACCGGGAATTTCTTAGTCGAAGGCACTACCTCCTTCTTTTTGGGAATTTTAATTGTGTCTCTGCGACTCTCCTCCAGAGCCATCTGTAATCTCAGATCATCTCCGCGTCTGAGGCGCTCCTCCTGCAAAGGAAATCAACACTGTTGATATAGACCATGAGCCTAGACTGTGCTGCTTGCTCCCTCCAGGTGCCTCGCGCCCTCGGCAGGACACTGCCAGGGAAGGCCTGGGCAGTCCTCCCTGCCACCCTAGGAGCGATGCACACCACAGGCACGCACAGTGGGATTGCCAGGATTATTTGTTGGAACGTGGACATAACACAAGTGGGAACAAAAAAATTTCTTCTGATTCTTGCCTCTAACAGAGGTCAGGAGCACCCTGACCCTACAACATGAGTACAACAATGTGATCATAGCAACATCCATTTTGCTGATTGAAATTTACCCTTGGGTTGTTTTACTCCTAACGGGAAAGCTATATATGAAATGTTCTTTCCAAAATTCAGTTACAACGCTAGAAACATCAGAGAACTTACAGACAGAGTAAATATCCCATCTCTAAATTATTGCAACATTTTTGAGCATTCACATCACCACTGAAGGACACAGTGATTCAAACCTTATTTTTCCTGGCTTTTGTCAGTTTCCCTCCACAACTGATGCGCTGTTACCAAGGACACCCAGTGAATTAACCTAGCCAACTCCATGCATATTTTGTAGGTTTTTAACATCTGTAAACTACCATGTTTGTGCTAGATTCAAGTACTTTAAATATCTTTGCTTGCATCACATTTGTCAGTAGTTGACTAATTCCCCCGTTGGTATTTCCCTTGTGATTTTTTTTAAGCCATTTCAACTGACAGATTCTGATTTTTATTCTCTTCAACTTTATTGCTCAATAATGACAAAGTTTACTGGGTGATAGCTTCCCTTTCCAAGCACAGCAATACTAATGCCTAACACACAGCAGTCAGCTAAAACTGTCACAGGAAGCCTCTAAAATCTTACAGTCAGTCAGCAGGCTGACTTGGATTTTCAGTCACAGCTGAGATTCAACTACTTTGCTATATACTAATATGCAGTAAACTTATCCACATTTACAGCTTTTACTCCAAATTCAGAATGAATCTCCTAAGAATTACCACAGTAACATAAGCTGGTGAAAGATTAGGAGCCAAGTTATTTTAAACAAGGTTCTTTATAAATTCTAGTACTTTGTGTCAGGTCACCCTTCTGTTCCAGACAATCTCATGGAAGGAGCAGATCATTCAAAATTTCATCGTAACCAGGACTCACTGACTTTTCTGATGCTAGACCCGTTAATGAAGGTTTTCAGGACTAGTCATGTTTTCAGTTCTTCCTAAATGAAAACATCTTCAGTAATGTGATGATTAACATCCTCCCACACAAAGTCTTCTTGCAAAGTGACTGTCATCTTCCACTACTCTCAACAGCTCAGAGGCTGCAGTTACTTTAAAAAGAGATTTTAAAAATAAACAAATAAATAAGGCCATCTTCCAAAATGGCCTTTCTCCCCCCTCTATTCCACCTGGAGCAAAGCGAAGCTGCCACTGAAAAAAAACAAGACTGTAGTCTCAACTATGAAAGCACAGACACTTGGAAAACCTACACGGGAACTGACCTGCTCCGCCACTTCCCGGCTCATTGCCAGCGCGAGCTGCAGTTGGAGCTCCTCTTCTCCACTTGTCTGAGGCCGAGCCTGCTCGAGCTCCGAGGACACTCGAGGGGATGTAGCTGTTGGAGACAAAAACCAGCAAATTTAACACCAAACAACAAAAAGATGTAACAGGTTTGATTATTCCTCTGACCAGACCGTGCCACTTTCACACAGCCATTCTCCAAGGTTCCCAACGCAGCGACAGGACCCCCCAGGTGCCAGGGGCCACCAACTCGCCGACCATCGGCGCTCTGAACTGTCAGAGATAAAGCTCCACCACGGCTGAGGTTACCAGGCCAGAACAATTACGCAGGGAGAACTTTGCAAGGCAGTTGAATTGCTTTAAAGGAAAAACAGTTCCTGGAAGACAAAGGCTCTTTGTGTTAGTGGGGTTGTAATATCAAGAAGTATCATCAACAAAAGCTGGATACCCTCTCTTAGCGTATCAGAGCCTGCAGGGGGGCAGGACACAGACTTAAACTATATAATTGATCATTCAAGAAAACATTTGTTGATATTTCTTCCTTCTTACAACATCGCTAAGAATTTGCTGGGAGTTGGCCAATATCAGGCTAAAACTTGATACCACCCACTTCTCTGTAAAATAATACAGTCTTAATGGGAGAGATAAAGACCTATTCTTAACTGCTAGGCAGGCTCAGGCACCAACAAGCCAGCTACTCATACTCAAAATGTACAAAAATACTGTGTCATTCTTCGTTTAGAAAAAAGTTTGCTATATAGGTTGGGGATGGTTTGGTTTTTGTTGTTGGTTGGACTTTCTTTGGCTGAAGACTTCTATTAGCTAAGTAGCAGTGGATCATCTCCCTCTCGCTCCCCTCCGAATAACAGTCATGTTTGACAGCTAAAATACACAATTTCTCAATATATAAATATTCTTTTACTGATGTTTTCACTACAGTAGCGTGTGGAAATTCCCCTCTAAATGGGACAACACTGATAGGTTTATAGGTTTATTCCTTTACAGTAATTAAAATTATTTGGGTGTTCTCTCTCTCTCAGATAATTCTTTAGCAACCAAATTATTTATACACAGAAATTCTGTCTTACTTTAGCAAGGAAGTTTGTATTTAATGGCTGGAATTATAAATAGTTTCACAAAACATATATTGGAATTTAATAGAGAGGAATTGTATTTTTAAACTATGCTGTCAAGCTCAAAGAAATCACATTTCTTCTTAACAGGTCAGCTAGGCATGTAAGAATTACATTACCAAATCGTAATTTAAATTCAAAAAAACCCAAGATTTTTCAGTCACTACTTCAATCCTCCAAGTATTTCCCAGTCTTGTCTCTAAGTTTTAGGCCAAAATGACATGATGAAATAAAAAGTGCAGCCTTCTCTCATTTGGCAGGCCAGAAGGAAGGTGACTCTCGGTAAATGAGGAATGCCTTTTCCTTTCCACCATACACACAACCTGCCGCCCCATCCCACTCTGTTTCTAAAAGGACAAACTCATTTATCACCCAGAACAATTCCTTCCACCTTGTGCTTATCATGAAGCTTTCAAACCAATCAAACACTTTGAAAGATGTTACTCATATCTCAATTCTACTGCTTTTTCAAACTCTTTCTCAGATAAAGTACCTACATTTAGCCTGCTTCACGAGTACTTTTTGCTCCAATAGTACACACGGGCTCTCCAATAAATTATATGGACTATTACACACTTGGAGTAGGAATAAAGGGGGCATCAGATAACAGGATGTCTGACAGCATGGGAAATACAACCTCAAAATGTTTGTAAAGTTTGAATATTCAATTTCAAACTAAACATGAGTTTACCAAAAGGTAGTCCAAATCAGAAAAACTGAGATCTTTCTCTGATTTGTCAGTCAAAAGGAAAAGCAGTTAAGTTAATCTACGTGGACTCAGCAAAGCATTTTACGATGTTACATAGAACATTATTGTTAAACAGAGGGTAGCTTAAGAACTGAAACAGGTAAAGAACCAGCTAAAGATATTACAGCATACTGCGTACCACCAAGGAAGTTCCTACCAGTTTCTCAAGAACTGGCTTTAAGACCAATCTTTAGAAAAATTACATCAACACAGGCAGGAGGTTATGGGAAACGGCAAAGAAAATGCTAAGAAAAACTGTCAAACTAGAAGGAGAAACAGGAATATTAAAAAAACAGATCACTGGGAAGGGAACAAAACAAATGGGATGATACGGAGAAAAAAAAATAATTTCTTTGATGACCATCTACTAATTACAGGCATCAACTGCAAGTGACAGACGTAGAGGCAGTACCTGACCCCCAGCCACTCACCCCTCACAGCCATCGTCAGCACTACCGCACCACGGCAGCAGTCAGAACTCGCCTAACACCAAACGCAACTCCAGGCATTCAAATACAAGACAGATGATTTCAAAACAGAATGGATGGGGAAACGCTTCCCTTCTGAGAGTATTTTCTGTGTTTATCTTTACAAAAAGAAGAGCAAGTATTTTATGGTTGCTAAATACACCAGGCTTGCAAGTACTATGGAGATAGAAAGGCTATTTCAGATAAAGGGGCAAAAACTAATGGGATAAATGGACCATGAAAAAATTTGAGACACAAACAGAAATGGCCTTCCAGCAGGAACTGTAGAAGGAGAGTCCTAATTGGTTTCAAAATTGAGCTGGATAAGCACACAAATGGGGCAGCAACCTGAGAACAGATGGCGACTGGACTGTGCTCAGAAAGGTGCCCTCCTATCCTGTGTTTCTTTAACTGCAATTGTGGGGAAGAACGTGATTTCCTGCACTTTTTGCCCACAGTTTCTTCCATCTCCGTTGACATAACTACATTCCATAACAGCTAAGAAGCACATGGTAGAATGACTTTAAAATTATGTGAAATGGGCCAGCTCTGTTGGGTTCCCCCCATTTCCACATGAAGGCTGCTTACTGCAAGCGCTCACCAGTTTCAGCTTTTAACAGCACGCAGCATTTTTGCACTAAAAAGCTGCAAGGAGCAGGGATTGCATCCTCCTTCAAGCGTCTCGCCCTCCCACGGTGGGTCCTCGCCTCCTCGCCGCGCAGGGGAACGGCAGGCTCGCTTTGGCAGAGAGCTCCATGACCTCACAGCTCCCAACAGAGACCAGCACTCAGCCGCTCCAGGATCTCAGCACAGATAATAAGGGGGCTCACAGATATAGCTTATTTCTTTTCACTTTTAGGCTTTTCAGCAATTCATTCTACTTGGCTTTTTTAACTGTAAATGGCACTTTAGAGGTCCTTTTACAAAAAAAAAAAAAAAAAAAAAAAAAAAAAAAAAGGAAAAAACTGACAATTCGGAATTCTTCCTTGTGCCTCACATTAAAAGACATTGATAAAAATGTTGCTGTTTTACATTTAAATTTCCGCAGTTGTTATAAAATCATCTACATTAAACAGCTGTCAGCATATATTTTTGAAAAAGGATTAAGGGACATTTAACTCGCTGTACTCGGTAGTAACCTGACATGTTTTATCCAGCTACTTCACTCCTAAATTCCCGCAGTATCACAACTGCCCTTCCATCCCGCATTAACGTCCGAGCGGCAAGGATCTCGCAGAAAGGTTATTGCCTTCGTAACACAAAGAATCCCTTATCCCCCAGCACATGACAGTTAACTCAGATGTTTATGTAAGATGGGATTCAATAGATCAATTCTGACCTGCTAAGCCCTGCTTTGTTGCTGCTTTGAGAATTCGGAGATCCTGGCCCCTCTAGGCCACCAGAAACAAGTGCCTGGGTATCTGCTTCTGCAGGGTGACGCGCCACCGCGTGTCTTCTCAAAAAGCCCCCAGCTGCAGCGCAAGGAAATCATTTCCAGCCTCAGTTAATCACTAAAGCAGGATTCTGCTCCACCATCTGTCTCGCGTACGAAAGACGTCACAGCATGTACTAATCTATCGGTAATTCACGATGTTTTGGCCACATTAGAAGCACTCTGTAGTCATCTACAGGTTTGGTTAAGTTGATGAGTTACAGCGTATATACAGCACGCAGCTAGAAAGCAGAGTCACTGCCTACATTAATGATAAAAATCAGTCTCATCATAAAAATCAGACTGGCTATGCTCATTCAGAAGCCTGTGCCTGGTTTTTTTTGGTGTGGCTTTTTTTTTTTTTTTAAATGTCACTCTAGACCAAGTGATGGCACAGAGTGCCATGGAACATAAACCACAACTTCATAATTTGCAGGTGGCATTCTTAAGAACAGAATTCAGTTCTTAGTCACATTTGTTCAGAAAGAAAAGCTGCTTCCTCACTCAATCAGTACGCCTACAAAAGTAGATAAAACTAAGGCTGACTTGAAAAATTAGAATAATATCAAGGTAAGAAGTTCAAAATTGATAGCAATTCACTTGGGAACCAAGCAGAGATCCCATTTGCTAGTCTTCAAATGAAAGACCATTCAAATAAAGACGGGATACTTTCAAAAAGCCAACCTAACCTCTGAAATTATGAAAGGTCACGCGAAACTGCCTAATCTAGAGTGAATTATGTAATCCTCCTTTCTGTTGGGAATTAAAGAAGTGTTTCAAATACAAGAAGAGAATTAATAGCACTTATTAATGCAACAAGGTGGAGCTGTTCAGCCTTACCGCATGATTTCTAATTGCACTGAAGCAGAGCACTTTTGAAATTCATTTATACTGAACAAATCCTTAAGGCTTGTTTTGGTTAAAGAGCATTTTTTCTCTCAGATGATCCCTCCACTTATCTTAATACTTATCGTTAGATAATTTATTGCAACTATAGAAGCCTGGTTACACCAATGGTATCTCCCACCTTTACTCAGACCACCAGAAAAATAAAAGTATGATGAGAGGATTAAATCAAGTTGTTGAGACACCTGACAGATAACATGGAAGTCTACCAAATTCCTTTAGCACTTCAAACCACAGAAATTATCCACGCAGCTCACGCAGATTCATTGCTGGATGATACACCACATACTCCCTGACCAAGATGGAAGGCCAGAGATGTATTCCAACCTGCGAAGACGCAGAACAGATTATTAAAAATAAATAAACAAACAAACCATCTTAAAACCAGGAGCATTCTGAATTTCCTATAGTGTCAAACTCAAGTCAGTAATTTCTCTGAATTATTTTCTACTTCAAGCAAAAGGGGAGACAAAGCTGAAACAGATGAGTGGACATGAACTTGTTGATGCTTCACAAAACTGTTTTTAAATAACGAGCCAACTGAATGTGATTAATCGCTGGAAGTATTAAATACCGCGATTTCAGCTAAAGAAAATTGCTCCCAAAATCTTTACAGGTAAGGTTAACAGACTTGGCACTTCACAAGATCCATAAAAGTCCTTTTTCCACCCATCTTTGACCAATCTTTTATCAAACAGGCGGCAAGTATAACGAATCTCATTTCTCAGCCAAGCCGCCTACCTCCGGGCAGAGTGCTCCTCTAAAATCAGGTCACACTCTGCACGTCACGTTATTCCCTACTCCCTCACGCTTGTGGAAATGAAATCAGGACATTCAAACACACACCAGTCTTGCTCTGCCAACATCTCCAAGTGCAACCCAAACCCAAGGCAGCAGATGGCCAGAGGAAAGGACATGTACAACCCAAAATAACACAGGTAGGTCCTGGTTTAGGCACAATAGGATTGGACCTCTGTAGAAAGCGGGGCTTCAGTAAACCTGGTTTTAAAACACGAAGGCAGTGCAGGGAGAGGAACAACATTTTCCTGGGATTATTCAAAGTTGAAACTAATTCAAACACACTACCTGCTGGGGGCAGGTGGGTGCCAAGGATTTTTCCCGTCATTTTTCCGACTCCTGTAAGCACCGGAGCCAGCAGGAGCTGCAGCAGACCACCCTGCCAGCTTTCTGAGCAGCCACAGCCCAAGCGTGACAATCCAGAGAGGTCCCCTAAAGACAACACAACTAACCTGCCGCCAGCACAGCCGAGAACGAACGGCACGACCGCAGTTCCTACAATCCTGTCCCCTCTCAGAGGTTCTGCAGGCCTGAGCACAGCGGCTCGCAGGGACTCTAAACTGTCGGCCACACGTGCTTTTGCCATGACTCCAGCGTAGCAACAGAGTAATGCTCCTGTGTAAGCCTCTGCTGAGAGACTACTTTAAGAAGACAGCTACTAGATGAAGGACTTTATCAAGACAGGTAATTCTAACAAAGCACTCCCATCCCACATGTAGCCTTAAATCCAGAATCCCATGTAAATGGCCATTGGCAGCCATAGATGAAATAAGGCTTGGAACAAGAGGCTGAGGTTTTCAAAACTGGGTGACTACCATCCAGCATAAAGACAAGACTTAGACACAAAGACAGATTAGGGGCAGGGAACTATTATTCCAAAAGATTTCAAATATCGACCTTCTATTCCTTCCTCTCCCCAGCAGGTTTAGTTTCAGCACCCCACAAGAACATTTCCTTAGCACAAAATAAAATCTGGTATCAGATTTCATGCAACTCCACACAACTTACACATTTTCTAAAACAAATAACAAACTCCTATGTATTTTGTCATGGAATATTTAATAGCTACTACCCTGAACATTAATTGCCTTAAAGCTGGAAGACAGCCACTTGTCCCCGGTATGTCAGAAATTGCTGTCAAGATGGAGGATGCAAGAAGCTTTATTTTTGCTTTCAGCTTTACGCTATCTCTCTTGGCTGCCATTTACAGATTACGAGACTAGCTAGTCTCATAATAATACTTTTACAAAAGTTTGCATCAACAGTTAGTAATATTCACATGCCATAATGTACTCCCTAAAATTATACAAGCTTTACAGCACAGAGATCTTGAGTGCCAACAGAGTCATTAATGCAAAGCGCTGGGGGAAAGGATTATTAAAAACTATCATGCTTCTTCATTTCACTTTCTCCAGTTTCTAAAGGACTGTTAGAGACGAGATGAAAATATCTGCAAGGAAATGGGGAAAGTGTCCTTACTTACCCATGTGTCTTGCCTGCAGCTGTGAGCAACAGTAGTACATCAGTCAAGAGATCCTTTTCTATCTTCAATTCTCTCACACTATCCAAGCTATCAGTACCGCTTTTATTTTTCATAAAGGATAAATTTGGGACACAAAGACCAGCAACTCTACAAGAAAAACCTTACTTGCTCAACATCAAACACAAAAACCAATTCATACATGCACTGTTGGAAACAAGCCTACACGCACGCTTAAGAAGCTAGAGCAGTAGTTTGAGCACCGCAGTGTTTACAGTCAAGGCAGTGCAGCGCAGCTAACTCAACAGTCTGAAGAAACTGAAGAAAAAAGGCTCCACAGATTTACCCAATATTGCATTTTCAGCAACCGACAGAGGAGGGAAGAGATCCCCCAGGCACAATCCCAACACATTATGCACTGGAAGTTACTTGCTCCCCTAGTGATGTGTCCTGGAGAAACTATTAAGCTTTTTCAGCTAGCTCAGGGTTCTTTTCCTCTTCAAGAAAGTACTAAAAATGAGGAGATATTATAGCCAAACACAATCTTTTCAAGTAAGGGGAATGCATTCAGCTAAGAAATCTCAAAATCTGCAATCCTCGCCCATCGCATGGAGCAAGGAAAAGTAAAATGTGCCAATACCAAAACACTGAGAGATGAAATATTCCATTCAGCTGTGTTGGTAAAAAGGTTGTTACACTCTCCCAAACTTTATTTCTATTTCAATGTTAGTAAGACATGCTAAATATTCAGCAAAGAGGGTGGATGTACAATTTTAGTAGGCAAATCTCATGCTATAGACTTCAAATCTACATGTCTCTGATCTCCTCTTCAAAGGCTCAGAGGCATGAAAGACAATTCTACCAGAGTATACGGTACAGCAACCGCATCTTAAACTGTTATAAGGAGAGGATTTCCCAGGAGCTAAGCGTAACTTCATTCTTTTTATATATTTTACTGAATCCATATTTCAGAACAAAAGAAGGCTACCATCATAGAATAAAAGAAAACAGGATGGATACAATCTCTTTCACTTTAAATAATGAACAGCATCTTTTCCATTCAATTTAGAAAGAAGAATAACCCTGCATTTATGTAACAGATCAGATGTCTGGGTTTTGATGAAACTCCTTCCTTGTTTCCTAGGATAAAGGGCAAAGCTCTACACAAAGTTTTCCACTATGAAAAGCACTTAGCACAGCTGTTTGTAAAGTGCTGGTTTCCTTTGCTATACTCAATTAAACCATACAAGACACATTAAAACTTCAAAAGATACAGATCATAAAAACTAACAACCATCTGTATTTTTGCTGATAGATAACTAAGTGCAGGAGAGTCTACAACAGAGGAAGAATCTACAGAGAAGGAAAAAAAAAAAAAAAAAAAAAAGCCTGAGATTTTTAAAGCTTCTTAGGTACACGCTTATGAGGGAGGAGAAAAAAAAGATTAAGAAATCATTACCTCAAAAGTAATCCTGCAAATAGAGATACACAGCAAAATCATACACAGGGAAATGAGAGTATCCAGTAAACCAACACTGTACCGAAAGAATAACCAAACCTGCTTCTTGTCATCTACTCCCTCATCAAAATTCCTGAGGTGTCTGAGGAACAACAATTCAGAAGCACACCCTGCATTGCCCAACCCTTGCTGTGAGGAATAGTTTGAAGCCTCTGGTAGCATTTAACATGACAAACAATAGTTACATGCACTAATTAAAGTTAAGAGCTGGTGAAGAAATAACTCTGTGGAACAAACCAAAGGTGTGCTCAGCAAAAGTGAAAAACAACAACATTTCAAGCTATCTCCTAAATTAAGAATTTTTCTTGTAGTCGACAGATCTACAGACCTCAAAAGAAAAATATGTTATTGTTGCGATAACAATATTCATGTTATTTTAAAAAATTCACACTGAATCAATGCTTAAGTATGGTTATTACAGAAAAACTACAGTATTTCTTATTCCACTGCTAATTAAGAGACAAGATAAGAACTCTCATACCTGGAAACCTTCATGCACTTTTTTTGAACCCTCCATCCTACAAGCATTTCCTTTTGAAAAAAAAATATTATTTTCCTGCTCTTCTCCATAGGTTTAATTTGACAGAGATTTTCTTCATCCTAGCTTGATTTGTCCTGCTACCTCCTACTGCCTTCCACAGAAAAGGTCTGTACATGTCAGGGGTACTGACACCATTCACTTACTTATAATTTGAGAAGCGCTCTGGGACGCGGGACATGGCAAACTTCAGATTCTTAAAACTGGTGCTCAATCGATTCCCCACACCGGCTCAGTTACAGTCCTCCACACACTATAAGCATTCATTTAAAGACAAGATTTTCCTTCAGAATCAGACCACAACCACCGACATTCCAGCCAAAGCAGCTTTCATCAGATCATTACTTATATTAAGAAGGATTTAGCGCCAAATCAGGCCTCTTCCTAACACGACAGGGAGTTCCCCCAAGTAGTGGTATAAAGAATCCATTCTTCCCACATTGTTGTGTTATTTTTTAAAGAATGAAATATAGTATTTAGTACTGATACTTGCATACCAAATGCTGATAGTATAAATATTTAAACACTGACAAGTTCAAAGAGTTACTCCTCTAAGAACTGCTGAGCAAGCAACAAAGGGAATTAAACACCAATATTCTTCCTAAAATAAAATAGCAGCAACATGCAGAAAACATCTAGCAAAACGATCCAGAAAATATTCTGTATTTCTAATTTTTTCTTGCACTATACTTAACAAAAAACCTCAACACAACAAATTTTCAAGCACTCCCTTTAAAACTAGAAACAAAAAGAAATTCATTAACAATCTCCCTACTGAGATTGGGGGCCTATCACATCAAACACTGGAACATGTTCACAAAAGCAGCTTGACAATGCTACCTTTGGGAACTGACAGTAAACAACCCCTTTTTAAAATGATTTACGTCAACACACACATCCTCTCCAAAACAAACATTTTAACCAGGCATTTGAAAAGACATTAGTGTCACAGAGCAGACCTACAAAGACTCAGCCATTGCAAAAAGCCCCTTGCAGTCAGGTGAGGCTTTAATTTAATATTTAATTAATGAATCTTTCTAGAAGGCACCATTTATTCACATCTAACAGCAAATCAGAACACTAAATCTCTCAAAAGAAAAAGAAAACTAAGAAAAGTTTCTTTTAAGTGTGTTTGCTGGTACTTACAGCCATGGTAAGATGCTGGTGATCCTCCAGACTTTCCATATTCTTGCTCCGAGTAGCTGGTGGAGAGGTTTGGCTGACTGGAGCCTCGGCCAAAGGTGATCTGATTGCTACCCACTCCAGTGGCCACCTGAGCCATGCGTTCTTTGGTCTTCAGGGCTTGGGCCCTCTCTGTCTTGAGTCGCTCATCATCCTTCAGAAGAGACACTAGTTGCTTAGATTTCTCCCTCACATTGATGCCCTGGTCTTTACCGTCTCGATCAATATACTGAAAATCTTTCAACGTCTGGATAGCAAAAATATTCTCTTTACACTGCTGCGCCACTCTCTCCGAACCAGTTTTAATCAGGTAATCTAACAGAGTAAGGGCCTTGTATACGTGTCGCCAGTTCTTGCCATGGTCATTCAGTCGTTTCCAGATCATGCTCATAATTTCAGAAAAGGCCACAACATTGTAAGTCAGATCTGCTATTTCGGTCATTAATGAACTGGAGGGACCCCAGGGGTCATTAGAGGTTGCTTCTCGAACTTTTATTTCGGCCTCTGAATAATTGTTCACAATGTTCTTCATCTGCCGCCTAATAGACGAAGTCGTCATTTTTATTTCCCTTTTTCACAAGACAGATTCCAGAACACGAACAAAAAAGGGCTATATTTGCTCTTCTATGAACGTTTCTGAACTGCGAAGGCTCCGTATCAGTGGCTTATTTGTAACACGTTCCACTACAATCATTTCCTCTCTTCAAGAGAATGACACGAGAAAATGAAAATCATGACCTGAGTAAGGAAAGAAAACAAAGCACGTTAGTTGTGTCTCTAATTATTCCTACACGGAAAGCAATCTATATACACTTTTGAGAAATGTTGCTAGAGTTAACTGTGAATTTTCCCTCTGAATTTCTTCAGGACATCTGATTTTGAAAACAACTTGCTCTTCTCACAAGTAATACTAAACATTAAAGATTAAAAACCTGAACTGCTGAACAAGACAAAAGTAAGAAAATATCCATGCGGATGCAAATGCAAAATTTGAAAAACAAAACAGAAACAAAGCCCAAGAAATGAGCTACGGATTTAGTTTCCAATAAAGTAAAACCTACCTAGAATTTTTAATTACAGAAATTACAATGCTAGCTTGCAGAGCTGAGATGAAACTACATTAGAAATTCCACGCTTAGCAGCCATTCGCTTCCCTCTAGCAGCTGACAACCGCAGTTTGCTCCCGTTGATGTAGCAATGTGTGTACTGAGAGAACAGGCAAACTTCCTAAAATTGAACTAAGCCATTTCTGAAACCTCAGGTAAGTTTAAAGCACACTCAGTTTCAGGGCAGAGATCTTGAACAGCGTTCTGCATTCAGCCGAGGTCTAGAGAAGAGAACTGAGCACCAGAAGGATGCACTCCAACTGAAGGTGGCCTTTAATATTAAGCAGATTAGAGGGGAATTATTTTTTTTTCCCCCAAATGCATTTACTTTGTGCATTTGACAACACTCATCAGATCCACAGTTTCTGCTCTGTACTTCTTTCGCACAGCACAGAAGAATTTTTCATTATATGAAAATGGAATTGTAAAACCAAAATGGAAAACCCAAGGACGAGCTCTGGAGCTGGAAAGCTGCTTCAGTTATTTATTTAAGGTCCCTGTTTCAACATTATTTGAGTAAACCGGCAGATTTTGCTATTGCATTAACACAGAATAGTTTTTTATATTCATCACTTGCACTAAGCACTGATTCTGTAACGGAACTTCCGCGATTGCACATTGAGGATGTCCTCTGAAAATGTTTCTCCAAACACTCAGAAGAAGCAACAGTATCACCTACAAAAGACAGGGGAGAGAAGAAAAGCACAGATTTCAAGCCTAACATTGTTAACATTCTTCAAAGTACTATGGTGCCATTTAGAATGAAAGCAGAATTAAGGGTCAACTTAGACCACGCACAGCTCTGTAATTACTTTTTTTAGCATAAAGGCATACACCCTTCCTAGAAAGCAAAAAAAAAAAAACCCAAAAACTAAACACCTCCTCACAACACCTCCCCTTTCCCTTATTTAAGCTAAACCATTTCTTTTTGTCAATAAGGGCACGTTCACAGACAAAGCTGAAAGAAGTTACCCAAGGAGGTGGCAGCATCTGGTAGAAAGATGGTCAAAAAGAACTAAAGGCAGGCTACAGGCAGTAACTTCTGAAGCTGGTAAGACTGGAGCCAGAAGATGGAAGTGCCAGACTACCCATGAACACAACTATACTGACAATATGGACCCAAACCAGAAGAATGCAAACCCCCACGAGGGCTGAGCTTGTCACCCAACCAGAAAAGTAGAAAACAACATGAAAAATTGAAACCATGAGAACTACAAAATCTCCCAAACCAGTTTGATAAAAAGTTCACCAAGTTCAACATCCTCAGACCCAAATCCTCACGTAAAGAGTATATGAAAAGAACACGTTCTCTTGCCTTATGTTATCAGCAGCCTAGGCATCTCAGATGCAATCTGTGGTGGAGGCTCTGCCAGCAGTGAGCTCAGTGTCTCCACCAACCTCTTTTTCGAAGCCACTTGTATTTCCTGTTTCACCCTCAGCAAGTACGCAACAGCGGTGCAGTGACCACACTACCCAAACAAGTACTTCAGCTTATTTTAAATTTGGACATTTATTCCCCAAGCTGTAGAAAGTAGGTATGTTTTTTTAGAAAGAGCAAGTCAAAGTCAGCTTCATTACGTGTCTCATAATTTTACAGAAACCAGTCATCTCCTGAAATTCTATTTAGAAGCTGCTCGATCGTTTCAGCTGTCTATCCATACATCTATTACACTTCAATTTCTTGAGATACACGCAGTTCCAAGCACTCTACATTTCAGATTTGGCAGGAACATTTATATCACAACATAGTTCTTCACTGCTTAGGATTTCCCATTCTTTATCAAATACCTCCTAAAAGTCTCTTTGCCTTTTGGTGGTTGTGCCCCTACTCATGCACATAAAACCACTGAGGTTATTTCACCTGCCACTCAGCAGACCTCAATCTTTCTCCTTTCTTTTCAATTCAAGATTCATTTCAAGTTTGACTAATTTGGTTCAGTTTGGCCACCTTATTTAGACATGATCTGGAAAAGGCAGTATTTGCAAGAGCACTGATCTCTGGCAGGACGCTTCACTCCGAATAACCCTTCGCTGTGAGAACCAACCGTTCACTCCTAACCCCATTTCCTGTCTTTTAACCCACTGTCAATCTATGGAAAACATTCTTGTCTTATGAGAGTTTGGTTTCTTTAAAGGTCATGGATGAGAGGACTTATGAAAATATTTTAAAAATAAGTACACTATATAAGCAAAAGCCTCACCTACCTGTACCTCCCCAACTAAAGAATAAAAAAAAAAAAAAAAAAGTTTTTTTATTACTTGTTACAACTTCACAAGCTTTTGAAAAAAAATCATTTCAATACCACACATGATATTTGGAAGGGTAAATTTTATACAGCATGGGAACACCTACTTGTCCTAAGTAACACCAGCTTTGGCCAACGAAATGAATACCTGAAGTGTTAATCATAATCACAACAGAAGCAGGCACAGGGACAACCAGGGTGCAATTTCACATGCCAGCCCAAGCTAATTGTAAGCCAGCACCAAACCCAGTGGCCTCCCAACCCTCCAACCACTTCTCCTTTCTCTCTCTTGCATCAAATCTAGCAATTACACAACAGCACAGTAAAACTAATCAACTTTAAGTCATAGAAAATTAGCTTTTTAGCATTGGTTTGTTTTCTGGTGAATCAGGGAGCTGCTCAGGCTGCACGGCGACGGTCACAAGCTTTGCTGGGAGGCAGAACGTGAGAACAGTGAGAGCGATCCAGCCCTGGCCTCACTTTTGAAGGAGCTGATTACACATAACAAAGCTGCCGAGCTCCAAAAACCAGCACCAGAAAGAGAAGAGCAGAGCCTTCACTCCTGCCCAACCGTACCACACAAACTAGGAACCCATGCACCTGGTTTCAGAGAAGAAACCAAAGGAGCAAAGGCAGGACCCACGGCCCTGCTGCGCTCTCCACACAGGCCGTAGCTAAATGAAGGAAAACTATTTGTGGTTTTGCTCTAAAGCGCAGGCAAGAAGTAGAATAAAAATTAGAGCCTCACCAAGTGCAGAAAAGGTTTGGAGAAAACCCCATATTTGGGAAACGCATAGGTTTGTGTTTAGGATTTATTAGTTACATTACTAACAAAGCTCCAGCCCAAAAGCAAGTGAGCTGGAGTACACGTGTGCATGGGGCCCAGTTTCTGGCAGCCCGAATCCCCAGAATGGAAGCTTTGCTGGGGTGAAGCTTCTGAGTAAGGCTACTAGCAGAGAGTAAGTCTGGAGTAGTGCTCTGGAAAAACAAATGTACAGCATATATCAAGAAGATAACTCATTGGATTAAGTGAAATGAGCATTTTTCACTCGTCCAGAAAATTAAAGATTTTGCTCAAATGATTCTTTACCTTCTTTATCTTTGATTCATTAAAACAAAAGCATTTAATGTGAATCATATTCATGTCTATATTTTTCTTTTCTTGATGGAAAGATATGTTTTCTAATCCTATTCTACTTTTAACTCACTAAAGACAGTTAACTCTAAACTTCATTTTAGTCTATTAAAACCACAAAGGATGACTGGGGTGGAAAGATGATGGACTTTTTAACTCCCCCTCCCAATCTAGTTGTACCAATATTAGAGAACTATTTTGGTAGCAGCAGCAACCTTCACCGAGAGCTCTGTATGCCCTTCAGTGTCTGCTTTACAAATGCTCTGCTTCTGCCCCCCGCAAAGGATGCATTTTCCTTTATCATTACAGGTTGCGGAACACAAGAGATCAAAAAGCCAAATACCCCTACTGCATAAAACTGAGAACAGTTTCTAACGCATGATCAAATACTTACATAGAAAGTTCAGATTTTTTTTTCCAGAGACCTCAGTGAACTAACTTCTCACAACAAACCGCAAGGAAGTACAATGCACTTGCAAATTCAGCAAAAATCTGAGTTTGCATTTTTAACAGCACAGTTGCAAAGAAAGCAAAAATAAAGACTCCTTGATTAAAGCTGCTATTCCCTGCGAACAACAGGAAAAAGGCTATCAGCTTGAAGAGATGTCTGGGAAAGGTTAAGCAGAGAAGGGAAGAGGGAGTCGTTAGTCTTGTTCAGTTTAGGTGAGCCTTCCCCATTTTCTCTCCCCTGGTCCCTACAAGCCATTTTCTCTGTTTCGTAAGTAGCCTGTCAACTTTAAATAGACAGAAAAGCAAACATACAATTCTGTATTTCCTACAGAAAGTAATTATTGACTGAACTTCTCAACTGCTCTCCCTCACAAGAGATTAAATTGAGTAAATCAACTCTACATGAGGAAACCACCTTTAATTTGCTAAGACTAACACAGAAATGAGGACAAGCCAATGAGTCCTTCCTAAACTTAGTTCAAAGAAACAGCCATATAAATTCACTTACATGCAGGCTTTCAGCAGAAACTGTTCAGATCTCTGGAACGTAAAACTCAAACCAGGGTTTGTCTGCACTGATTAAATGCCCTTCATATCAAGTCTGAAGGTAAATATATACATAGCCCAGCTAAGCATGGACCAGAAACAGATGAAAAGCCTTTAATATCAAGTGGGCAATAAAAAGTGAGAAAATTAATATGAAACATAAGAAGTTCACTAGAAACTTGCATAAAACAGTATTATAGACAACATATGCAAGTTAAATTATACATTTACTGTACGTAATATAAAGTGAATTTCTGAAAACAGTTAATTCAGTCATTCTGTGATTTTGAGGCAGTCTCTATAGACATATTAATCTACGTTAAAATATCCCCCCTTTCATTAAATACATGGAAAGGTAACAACAAGATTTCATCCAAAGATTAATACTGCAACTCTACAGAGAGATTTTTCTGATCATCGATAGAAAATGCCCTCAAAGAGCAGGTTCCCTTATTCAGTTCACAGGACAGTCCTCAACAGCTACGCTGGCAACGGGGAGACCAAACCGCTGCAACGCCGCGCGTAGGTGGGCTGTCTCAGGCCAGCCGCGCCACGGAACGCCCCGCTTTACGAAAGCACATCCCCAGTATTAAGGGATCCGACCAGTATCACCTGGGATATCGGCACCCCGCTGTAATGTCAAAAGGACTTAAGTGAAATATGAAGCCTTCAAGAGCCTCTCCTACCCAATAGGTGCTGAAGCAGCTGTTAGGGGAAGTTCCAACCTGTTAGAAAGCCAAAGCGCGTGCCTTACCTCTAAGGTGTTTGTGTGAACACACACAAACAGCTAGAAATCTGCTCTGCTCGCTATCAGGGTGGAATGATAGGGGCAGGCAATCCTAAAGGACCTGTATTCCAGGAGGAATCAGAGAATCCAGGGCCTGCACAGCACTTCTTGCCAGTCTGCAAAGAATCAGGCTAAGAGGAAAGCACTGCCAGATGCTGACTGGGGAAGAAGTTCCCCCAGACAGACAGACACTGACACCACACCTGCGCAGAGCAAAAAACACACACACAAACACAACCTGAACAGTAAGTCAGCTTCTATTTATGGAAAAGAAAAAGTATTCCCATTGCCTGACACTGTAAATTCACATCCTAGTGTACAAATCCAAACCCACTATGCTTTTAGAAAGCCTTATTTTCCACAAACAATAACCACAAATCTTAGGAAAAAAATTAGTACAAGCATTTATTTAAAATTCAGGAATAGGAATATAATAATCCAGAAAAATATATATTTCTTGTACTGGATCCCACACTGCCAGAGAATTTTTCAAACTTAGTTTATTCTCTTTCACATTTTTTTTGCCCTATTCATAATTAATTCTTACAAAACAACTGGATGACCAGAGGACCTCATTACACTGCCTATGGTATAGTATCCTACTGCAATACAAACATTGTCTCCAAAACCAAACAGGAAGAGGGGCAACTGTACGTTGTGGTGACTTGGAGAAGAGTACTGAGAGAAGCAGAGAAGCTTGGCACTATACATAGAAGCCAACAAGTAGCACACTTATAAGCTCTCTCTCGCTATTGTACGGCAGAGAAAAACACCAATTCATGTGAATAAAACAGTAAAATGAAGACGCTGAAATTACCCTCAATGCCTTTCCTCAACCTTCAAAATTATTTAGGAAATGAGTTCCAAATACAGATTGGCAAATGGTTTGAAGAACAGGGTTAACTCCAGAAGAAAGGTTTGATTTCCACTTTTCACAGCTTAAATGCTTGTCTTCTTCGGTGTAATTTCTGAGAAGAGGAAATGGTTCAAAATTAAAAGTTTTGGAAGCTTTCCACTCCCTTTTACAAATGAGAGAACAAGGTCAGCTTTCACAGACAGCAGGTGGCCAAATTATTTCTTTAAAGAGTTAATACTGAAAGATAATTCTCTTTCAAATTTATGCATATTCATGAATCCGAAGGTTACATTCTACATTGATTTTACAGTCATGCCTCAGACTCCCAGAGAAAACCTAACTCCAGCTTGTACAGCTGCTTTGCTACAAAACAGATTTACACACACAAATTTGCTTCATTTTTCTCTATAACACCTTTCCCTACTACTTACATTACCGGGGCAGTATTTGAGCTCAGCGGAGAGCTTATCTCATTACCCACAGAGTCTACAGAAAGGGGGACAAGGAGCAGAAATCTGACTTTCACCTCGCAGACGAGAACACGGCAGCGTTACCTGGCCACTCTGTTTCGGGCCCCGCGAAGTCAGGGTTGCCGGTGTTTTGCCATCTGCAGTTACATTTGACTTTGCAACCCATAACACAGCTGGAATTACCGAGAGCGTGGGAAGCGGCAGCAAAGTGAGTGCTGTGAAAGGGGACAGTCTCTGTCAGAGACCGCAAACGATCCAAATCCGACCTACACTGGAGATCTAATTTTAGGATTACAAGCTTTGACAATATCTCTTTAAAAATAACACATTCCTCCTTCTACAGCTGGGTCAAGTGTCATTGACAGTACCACCTGCATTTTAGGCAGCAGACCCCAGTTTATTTTTCACTGGTAATACAGCAAGTACCGGGTGTGTAATGAATAACAGAATATCGCAGAATTACAAAGAGCGTAAGGTCACGTCATTACGCACTGAACCAGAAATTCTAAATGCAAATTCATCCAACTCGGCAGTGAAAAT
The DNA here is from genome assembly GCA_009806455.1 of Tetrax tetrax. Lineage (NCBI taxonomy): Eukaryota > Metazoa > Chordata > Aves > Otidiformes > Otididae > Tetrax > Tetrax tetrax. Next base: position 214,857 of record WHYT01017906.1, on the reverse strand, counting down.
ATCTACCTGAACTCTCAAAAGGAATGTGTTCTCTGGGGACTGCCTAGTTGAATGAAAGCATTTTGTACTTTATTGTCACAAATAGAGAAAAAAAAAAAAATCACCCACTGTGTGCCTTAACAAAAAGGTAACAAGCTGCAGTAAATTCCGTTTACCAGGTGTACTTGAGTAGCATTTTCAACTGAATTGAGGACAGTGGGAGACATTTCTCTCCTTCTGTATTTTCATTTTGGAAGGGAGGAAGATACTCGATATTCTTGCCAGAGGACGTGTCTTAGAATCTATTCTAATTAGAAAAGTCCAGCCTTGTCACTTAGGCTGCTTACTGGGTGACAGGAAACTGCCAAGGGGAAGCCATTATATCTTCTCTCCCAGCAGCTCAGAGCCCCGACAGACCAGCTTGAACACAAGAACTGCAAACACTACAACCGAAAAGCCTGCAAGACCACAAAATACTAGCTACGTTCTTTAACCCAGAGGGTATTCTTATACAATAGCAATTTTTAAAATTCAAAACTGAAGAGAACTGCTGTATTCATATAGATCTGCTCATGTATCAGACTTGATATTTCGGGAAGGTACCTGCTGCTTACAGTTACCCAATGATTTTGTTAACCAAATCCAGTTTGCACTTCATTATTATGAAGCAGATGTCACCATGAGCAGTTTCTCCTATCCACCTACACACCGCAGACACGCAGCCACATTAATAAACTCAGTAGGCCAAAGGCAAATGCTCATCATGATGAAGATTATGGGAAAAAAACAATTTAACTCTCCCTGTTACTACTGCTAGAAGCTGCAAGACTAATTAATACTTTTACTTTATGACATTAATTTCCAATGAAAAGGATTGTTCAAGGAATAGCGTAAGATCCGCAAAGCCATATCTGTCCATACATACAAAATGCTACTACTTTTTTCAGTTAAAACTGCTAGGTGTACTGGCTGCTAGCATAAACCACCAGCCTGTCAAGAAAAAGGAGACTGATTTAATATCCCATTCA